>OU974084.1:7252242-7269742 GCA_918843875.1 Diadumene lineata
ATTTATTTATTTATTTATTTATATACACTCGTTTGCAAGAACGTTCTAGTATACATTTGTACACACATCTTATTTATTCAATACATTTAATGATATACAAAGCAGAAAACTTGCTTTATTTATTGTTTGTTTCATTCAACGAATGTCAAAATATATTTTTCCTATCTACTACATAGTACAAATCATAAAACAGTTTGTTTCTTGTAAAAAAAAAAATGCTTATTTTCCATTTTGTATCTCATTAGATATTTGTATAAATGTATAAAGAGCTAGTATAAATGCATACTACAACGTTCTTGCAAACAAGTGTATTTATATATTTATTTAATCATTCATTTATCCAGTTGGAGGCGGGTAGGGGTACTCCAGGAATAAACGATCGGGGATGCCATATCTATTTGTTCTGTTCGTTTACCTGTTTTTAAGTTTAGTGGTCTATTTAACACTATATATTTATTCATGCATTCAGTTCATTTATTCCCTCCTTAATTTATTTATTTTTAAAATAACAGAATTGTCATAAAAATATTTTCACCTTTCATCGAGGTATACATAGTTGATATGATTTTTTCATTTTATGTTGAGCTAGTATCTTAGTGTTCATATTTTAAACATTTAGAAGAGGTTAAAGAATCAATCAATCAATCAATCAATCAATCAATAAACCAATCAATCATTCAATCAGTCAATTAATCAATCAATCAATCAATCAATCAATCAATAAACCAATCAATCAATCAATCAATCAATCAATCAATCAATCAATCAATCAACCAATCAATCAATCAATCAGTCAATTAATCAATCAATCAATCAACCAATCAATCAATCAAAGAAACAATGAATCAATAAATTAATTAATCAATCAATTAATGAATCCGAATCATTTAAAAAAAACAATGAATTAAGCAATCAAGTAATCAAAATTAAGCAAGTTTCCTATTTATCTGATCTGATCACTCGATCAATGAACAACCATGCAAAACGTAAACAGTAAATTATAACTTGTTATATTTTGTCCCGCACACAAAGCTGCAATTCACTATCCGAATTCAAACGTTACAAAACCCCTATACATTTGAGCGTTTTACACATGCAAATGATTAGCCTGCAAATAAAAAAAAATCTACATATATATTAATTTCATTCGTATTTGAATACATTTTGTTCTCCACACATGAAGTACCACCCGATGGTCGATCCTCTATCTCAGTAAATACAATGGATCTTGTACCCGAACCTTTGTCAATCTATATGTCGATAGGATTGATCTCCTTCTTATGTCTATTATGGTTCATCGGTATTTGTTGCTGTAAAGGACCTTGTAGAGATTTTAGAAAACCGGTTGCTTCGCCATTTGAAGCTCATCTTCAGCCGGCACTTCGACACTCGTCAGCCAAGTACGACCATTATTATTATAGATTGATGGTAAGTAAGAAATACCTACAATTCCAAAAGCTAGCTTTGGTTTTTTGTTGGGGTTTTAGTTCGATAAATGTACTCAGACATGTTAAGTTACGAATTAACGATCTTATATTTAATATTGCGGTGTATATGACTGATTAGTATTAAGCCATCTTTCGACTCATGCACAGCAAAACATTACCTGTAAAAATATATTTTTTTAAATAAAGGATTAGCATGCAAGCAATGTGAAATTATTTCTTTTTTGCTAAAAAATTCACATATTATCTCTCGTAAATTACAGTTTATACTTTTGTGTTTCTGATGTAATTTCGTATTTTTTACACAATATTTTGGTAAGCCATCTTGCCGAGTTGACTTCCATCCAATTTAGACTTCCAATCAGAAATCCTTTTTATCGGGCACACGTCAAAAAATTAAAAATGACAGAAATTAAAAAAAATGTCATGCTAAATTATCTTGAATTTCTAAGACGGAATATCATCAAATTGATTCTGTCTGCATTATATAAATTAGAGTTGCATGCAGTTTATTTTATCGGTAATCAGTATGGCTGTAAGGTCACGACTCTGGCTTGATTGAGTTTCAATCGATTCTTATATTTTTAGACTGTTCATAATACAGGTAAATGTGAATATTGTTTACCTGTCGTCAAAGACCTTCTCCATCTTACAACGGCCTTCTGCTTCTGGTCGTAAAAGAGAAAGGAAAAAAAAAGATATGAATATATAGTCTATAGATAAAATCTATAGGTTTTTATATTATGTTTACTATTGAAACTACTGACTATTTACTTAGTTTCTGAAAACGCCACCGATTACCATGATCACCATGAAATTTACCATATATTTTGCTCTCCTGCTTCTAAAAAATAATAATTCATTGATACATGTAACGTGTTCAAAAAATACTGAGCTAGTTGCATTTCTGGTCAAAAACTGAAGATGCAATTTTAAGCTGTTTGATATTAAATAAGAACAGAAACTTGTTAGCCAATTAGCCAATATATAATATTTGGTCAAATTAAGTTATGCTTAAAATATATTGTTTGTTTTTCACTATTGAATTAATAAACTGTTAAGCCTTATGTTACTCAATTTTGTTCGTCAGTTAATGTAAGTATTTTCAGAATTGCACAAAAAACCGATCACGCGCGAGTTCATTTTCTCATTGTTTTTTTTTCTCCTTCGATTTGTGTTGTCATGATCTTGAGAGATTATCATGACATTTGATCTTCGTTATTGCTTGGTTGTGATGAAAGATGGAAAATCTATGACAACTCGATAAGGGCTAAGCTAACCACGTTGAAAAACATGAGGTCTTAGAGTTAATAACATAATAGTAAAGATAAACGTGAATTCAATGAAAAAAAACTATTCAAATATTATGAAAGAGGGCTCACTGACTATATGACTGACTGGGTGTGCCACGGAATAAATGACGGAATAAATGGATGTATCAATGGATGAATGAATTAATTAATCAATGAGTAATTAACTAAAATGAATCAATGAATTAATCAATGATTCAGTGAGTGAGTGAGTGAGTGAGTGAGTGAGTGAGCAAGTTAGTGAGCAAGTTAGTGAGCGCGTAAGTGATGAAAGAAAGCCATTCAAATTCTGAATGACTGAGCAATTGAGCAAACGAATGAACAACGAATGAATGAGCGAAAAGATATATTGATACATAGATATTGAGATAATTAAAGCAAAACATGAATTTGTATTAGGTAAAATTAAAGTGGGTTTTCAATAGGTTTATTCTGGATTCTTTCCAAGAAAGTGAAAATTACTACTAAAATTTAATGTGAATTTGAAGCTCATTTTCATGTCATATCATAAACTAACCGTTTTTTTTTAATTTATTTTGAATCAAACGCGAGTTTGAATAAAGTGAATTTTCGAATCTGAAATCATTTTGGCATAAAAGCGAAATGTAAAATTGTGTTGATTTGCTTTTCAATTGAAGAAAATATATATGCTCCATCTTTATCACGTTTTTTCATCTAAACATTGATAAACATTTCTCATATTCATGGCATCAAGTAGTTTGCACAAAAACACACGAAATTCTTCTTTTTTTAATCACATTTTTACAGTTCTATCTACATTTAATAAAGCGAACATTCGTTTTTGATTAATGTTGACACTATCATACATTATGCTTATGAATTTTGTGGCGTTAAAATAACCTCAGCGTTTTAGAATATCAATATTATGAAAGACATGTAATTGTGTATTCATGTGACGAATCATTGAGGCTATAAAGCCAGGATGTCGAATGAGTCATCCTTAGTCAAGATAAAAACATTTTTATTTTATTTTGGATTTATGTATAGGGAGTGACGAAGGAAATGGAATGTCAATGCATTGATTTTGAATTATCGTCAATATCGAAGGACAGATGGCAAACTGCTCTCTTGAAAACGCGCGGGCAGCGGGCCCTGCGGGTTTATAAAACTCAATTTTAATCGAAAGTTCTATTCATCTTTGCCGTTTGTTTATTTGTTAGTTAGTTAGTTTTTTTATTGTTTTTTTATTATTATTTTTTTTTTTTTTGGGGGGGGGGGGCTGCTTGTTTGGTTGTTCATTTGCTTCATCGTTCATTCATTAGTTTGTTTGGCGTTTATTTGTTTTCTTGTACGTTCGTTTTGCTCGTTTCTTAATCATGATCTGCGAATAGAACAATAACATGACTTTTGGAGGGCATATATATTGTTTATTTGTGGACCGAGTAAAAAACAAACAAACAAACAAACAAACAAATAAACAAATAAAAGAAACAATCAAATAAACAAACAGGAACTGAGAAAACAAACAAACGGCAAAAATGAATAAAACTTCATAGATAAATTTTGGAATCCCGATCATGTAGCTATTAGTTTTTCATTCAAATCTCAGTTACAACTTATATTTTGGCATGCAATTGTCAGTTAACTGTTTACTCCATTGACATCCTCTGCTAGGCTTTTCCCAGGTTCTTCAGGACAATAAAAATTGCAGGTGTTCAATATGCATTGCTTTATTATTCTTATCTCCTCCATGTAGAATATGCGCCGGATAAGAAAATACGTATTTTTTATTTCGTTTTTAGAGTGGAATACGACCTCCTGAAAGCAAGACCTCGTCACATGACCGCACCAAAAAATCTCCTCAAAATACCGACCCTCCATACCTCGTGCCCACGCCCCTAGCTGGGCTGAAAGGCGCTCAGATTCCGGTGCGTGATACTGGGTACGAACACGACGAGCGTAGTTTTTCAGTGGACAGCGTTTTCTCACACGATCAGGACAGTAATCAAGACGTACACAAAATACCAACTATATTAGTAACTTCGGGAACACCGAATACAACCGATAACTCACAATCTTCAAGCGAGTACTCACGAACATCAAGCGACGAGAAGAAGACCGCTGACACTGGATATCGCAGGACTGACAGCAACGCTTGATGCGGTTAGCCGTTCAATTATGTGCATGCATGATTATTTTCCTAGATGGGCCTTGCATTGATGACCAGGTAAATGCGAGCCTTTGATAATTAGAATACGTGGTCACGTCAATTTACGTGCCTTCGTGGATCTTAGCTTGATCGGTGGATTATGTTTCGAATGGCATGGACTTGCATGGTATATAGTAATTTCCCTGCTAGCGGAGTCTATTGCGTTCTTGTATCTTCACCCCTTCATGAGACTAGAGACTGTGCCGACTCGAGATGAAAATAATAATATAACGAAACGTGTGTAAAATGTGTAAAATGATTTATTTATGAATAAAGCTCACTTACATTGATAATTTATTGTTTCTTTTAAGCCTGGCTCACACGAGCAACGCAAAAGCAAACAAAATATATATTTTTTTCATTTTCTTGCATTTGCGTTTGGATTTGTTCTTGCATTCTTAACGTGTAAATCGGTAAAATCGCAAACGCAAGTGCAAATACAAGACTTCAATTTGCATTGCGTCTGCATTTGCGTTGCTCGTGTGAACAAGACTTTATGTTTGCTGTTGCCGTTTGGTAGCGTTCTCTGAGTGAGATATCGTAATTCTCTCCTCTCACCACATTTTCAGACAGCGACATTGAGCTTACGTAGAAACTCATAAAGATCTGTACACACTAGGCGACAAGTGGCAGCGACTTCAGCGACAGATCGCCTCAGTGTACACTGGTTCAATAATATAACCGCTTGGATTTCATGCGTCAAGTCGCAGCTACAAAACAATTTGCGCCAAAATACTTAGTACACACGGGGGAAATTGTCGCTACGACCTGCAGCGGGGAACGAGTCGCTGTGACTTGTCACCTAGTGTGTACCGATCGACAAGTCGCAGCAACAGGTCGCTTCAGTGTGGACTGGTTCAACAATCCAATCGATTGGAATTCATGCGGCAAGTCGCAGCGACAAAATGCTGCCAAAAATACTTAAGGCCGGCACACACTTGTCCCCGCGACATGGCGCCTCAGTGTGCACTGGTTCAGCAATCCCAACCGGTTGGATTTCATGCGGCAAGTCGCAGCAACAAAATTCTGTTGCGGCGACAACAATTTTCGCCAAAAATGCTAGTACACACGGGAGGAAATTGTCGGGAGGAAATTGTCGTTTACTTAGTTTGTAACGGTTTGAAAGAATATAGATGTGATTTTATTTGAGAAAGGCTTTCGACGAAAAAAAATTGAATGTTCCGAAGCTACTGTCGCTACTCGTTCCAATCTCCTCATTAATTTCTGGCTTACGGCAATAGATAAAATCACATCATCCATGCACTCTTCCGCGCTTTTCCTTTGAGCACCAAACAAAGCTACAAGACACAAAATAAACCTGGCACTTCTTTGTCAACAATGAATTTATTTTATTGACTGCCCACATGCAATGTAAACCATTTTAAGAGAAGTACAGATGTATAACAGACTTGTTCCAAGCCTCTCTTGTTTGTATTCTCTCGAACTAAATACGAGCATTATTCACATCATTCGCTCGAAATTCCGAAGCTTCCCGAAGTTATATTTGGAGAACTTCGGGAGTTCGGAAAACGATAATCTGCGTGAAGAGCCACTTTTCTCACCCGCCGAAAAAGCGAAGAGAAAAATAGCGGTCGCCATTCGATTAGAAAAGTGAAAGAGACTGGAGCAAGTCTATAGGTGTATTGACCAGAGTGGCAATCGTCTGGATAATGAGCGTAGTTTATTCGGTGAGAAAGACTGTTTGCAATGCTTATAGCATATAGCAATAAGTCTGAAGATAAATATAGACCTTTTAATCTATGGAGCGAACAGAAAACGAAGCAAGTATAGAATACCCCGTCACCTAACAATTCCAGTAGCGTCACTCACGTCATAATGATGAATATTAACAATAGATGCTATTGTTATGGTAGTAAGTGACAGGGTATTCTAAAGTGTAGCGATTTATGGTGCGAGCTGAGGTTTTTCACCATCCCTCATCATTTGTCTTAGGATTATACGATCTTTTTCAGGTCTATACAAAAGGGGCGGGTTGCAGAAATCCTGAATAAAGTTATCCACTGGATAAAGTTATCCACTCTATAGGATTTCTTTTGAATTTATCCACTGGATAGGGATTTATCCGGTGAATAGCGATTTATCCGGTGGATAGCGCTATTTAGGCTTTGTGCAAACGGCCCCAGCCAGACATTCCCACATTTATACCAACAGTGTTTCTGAGGACAACTCTTATCAAGACTACTACATATTCACATTGCTTATCTTTGGGTTCAAACCATTCACGGTTATTCTACTAGTATTAATAATTTACATTTGGCAGAGTGCAAACACTAAATGTGTGCAACAGTTATAATTGGCAATATCTAAACAAAAGAAAACAATAGAATTAGCATAAGATAGCACTATTTATTGGTATTTATGTTTCACACTTTTTGTGTTTGCACTCTATTATTTTATACACAAATGGCGTCTTGAATACTTATATCAGACATTCGTTGAGAAATACATGTTGGAGTTCCTATGCCATTACTATACCACAGGAATTCCGGTAGTTGCGTTTCTAGTTACGGTTTTACTTTACGTTGGTGTGTGTTGTGCCGAAAGACTCGTCACCTAAATGAACACAACTCATCGAATTATTTCATCTGTGTTTTAAAAAGTCCCTTTATATCATCAAAGCTATGAAGAAACTAATTTTATCTGTATGTGTTTATCGCTTTTCTAAGAAATGCCAAAGTATTTTGGGAAACAATTTCAATGCTCAGGAAGCCAATTCTGTGTTTTCGCAAATAACATTATTTTTTTCGATATCTTTGATAAATAGCTTCCTGGAGGAAACAAAACATTTCAGTGTAAATAAAATAAATAATGCTTCTTTTATGGAAAAGCCATTTACAAATCAATAAAGCCATTTAAATGTCAATAAAGTCATTTAAATGTCAATGAAGCCATTCAAATGTCAATAAAGCCATTTCAATGTTTGGTAAACTATCATTTTATAAATAACGCAGTTCCGTTGCTTTCACTTAAATAAATATAGATAATTTTATTCTAAATGAATAGTAATATTACCAAACAGATGGGAAATAAGCCATACCTAAAAGATCCATCTGTGTAAATGAGTCATTTTCATCTCATCAGTGAATTATAATAAAAGGTTGTGTTTTGCAACGCTCCACTTGGGATACCATACATATGAACTATACTACACGGGTATCCGATAAGTGAACACCCGATGAATTACACCCCACATATACGGACTTTCCCCGCATTCGCTTGACTGGCCACAAAACAATAGATTTACATCGAGGCTGGAGTGTATAAAATAAAGAGAATCAATGGATTTATACACTCCAGCCTCGGTGTGAATTTGTTTTGTGGCTAGTCAAGCAAACGCGGGAAAGGTCTTTGACAAGGTCATGTTACTGCAAGAGAAAAAGAGCTAAGAGAACCTATTCCCATACTGGGCTTTACACGCATCATCGGTCCCGCTAAGTTTATTCATTGCTGCCGAGTTATTTAGTTATATCCGATAAAAAGGAAGATATCTTCAAATTTGCAAAAGAAAAACTTGACAATACTGGATATATTAATATGTTGCCCAGACGTCTTTCTCTTAAAATAGCCTGGTTTCTAAAAATAGCACTAGCAGGGCTCCTGATGGGGCCCGGGGATAGGTTCTCTTAGTTCATTTTCTCTTGGTTATTGTTATTGATTCCATGAAACCAATTTCTCTCCGCATTTAGCGAGTATCCGATATGCAAACACACCAACGGGCAAATAGCGGATCCATTACACGATACAAGTCCGATATCTTAGTATTCAGCGTATCCGATATGTGAGCATGGAAATATAGGTACCCGGTAAAAAGATCCCCTATACATATAGACAATTACCGGGTCAATTCGAAAAGAACAGTCCGATGTCTCGGTATTAAGCAGGTACGATATAGGCGATATATATAAGTACGCATCTGGTAAATGGACTCCCCTATACATACAGGTCGATTACACAAAACAGGTCCGGTATTTTGGTATTTAGCAGGTATCTGATAGGCGATATATATAGGTACCCGGTAAAAGGACTCCCTATACATACGGACAATACCGGGTCGATTACACAAAACCGGTCCGGTATTTCGGTATTTAGCAGGTATCTGATAGGCGATATATATAGGTACCCGGTAAAAGGACTCCCTATACATACGGACAATTACCGGGTCGATTACACAAAACCGGTCCGGTATTTCGGTATTTAGCAGGTATTTGATAGGCGATATATATAGGTACCCGGTAAAAGGACTCCCTATACATACGGACAATACCGGGCCGATTACACAAAACCGGTCCGGTATTTTGGTATTCAGCAAGAATAGATATCCGAAACCCCCTATACATACGGACAAATGCCGGGTCGATTACACAAAACCAGTCCGATATTTCGGTATTCAGCTATATGTAAAAGCAGTTTCATTAGGATTCTCAGGTGAATATATAGGATTTCGACGTGATATCCCAACTCCATCATTATTCTCTGAGTTGCCTACGCCATTGGGCTGGGTTGTCGATCGGTCTCGCTTCATAAGCATGATATTTGCTCGCCACTTATCTGTAGTTTTCTTAGCAAGGTCTTTCTGTTCTTCTTTCCATCCACGGTGCTTGTGGTAGAGTATTTCAAGGATGATGATTACAATGCCCGCACCGATACCAGCGGCGACCATGATAAACACACCTACAACAATACATGTCAATTAATATTCATTCATTCGTTCATTCAATCATTTCTTCATTCATTCGTCCGATCTTTTGATAATTTATTCATTCTCTTCATCATTCCATTCATTAGTTCGTTACTTTAATCATCCATCCATCCATTCATTATATGATTTTCTGATTTGTATCATCATCATCATCAACAACAACATCATCACCACCATCATTATCACTATTAACATCATCATTACCATCATCATCATCACTATCACTTATCATTATCACTATCATCATCATAATCATAATCATAACCATCATCATAATCATAATCATAACCATCATCATCATAATCATAACCATCATCATCATCCTCATCTATATCAAGTTCTTTTACCGAGCATGTGATTAAGTCCCAGTGTAGCCGGTGATGTGCTGTCTTCAGGACATTTCTTGCCGTCGATCCATCGATTCTCCAACTCCTCCATTACACCGCTCTCATGGAAGTTTAATATAGCGAGGGAAATGTCATTACTCCAGGACGATCCCTTACAAAATAAAATGAGAACAGTTAGGAATATTGCTGAACCATAATCGACTCAGCTGACAGTGACAATCTCGTACGTAGAGCCCGCGTTTTCGTGTGGCCTGTGGCAATAAACGTGGGCTCTGGCATTATCCGATACCGGAAGCGATGTTTCGGTTTTATTTGTTTATGCACATACTCTGTTTTGATAGCGTTTTTAAAGTTCTAATCATTGATCATTGCGACACGAAACTTTAATAACAATTCGGTCGTCATTTTGAAAACGTTATTGGACATATGCGCATAAGCCACTAAAACCGGAAACTATAATACACGGCTTCTGGTATCGGATTATACATGCCAAAGCCCTCGTTCTTTGCCGCAGGCCACAAAAAAACGTTGGCGCTGGGTACGAAATTTTTAGAGAGAGAGAGAGAGTGGGTGAGTTAGTGAGTGATTAAATTAATGACTGATTTAATGACTGAAATGAAAGAAATGTTAAGAGAAAAATACCATATGCCCTTGGCAGGATTTGAACACACGTTTTCGGTATTCTATAGTCCTTGTGGTGTAGTGGTTAACACGTCGGACTAGAATACCGAAAACGTGGGTTCAAATCCTGCCCAGGGCATATGGTATTTTTCTCTTGACATTTCTTTGATTTAATGACTCACTGAATTATCTATGTATATTACCTTAGGCATTCCTATTCCATAGCCTGATCGTCCAAACAGTTCCCCAGCAGTCGTCAGGTCACAGTTCTTGGATGCTTCATAGTACAGAAACGGTGAATCCCAGATAAATGCATTAAGCTCGCTAAAGCACGCAATGGAATAATGTTAGTGTGATTTTATCAATAAAATATATATAGCTATTTCAAATAACGACTTATTTGTTTTAACTTTTTCGATAATATTTTAAAAATATTTCGTTCCTTTAAGCTTTCAGAAAATATTTAGTTTATTTTGAATATATACTGAAAACTCTGTAAGTTACATGAAATTGAGCAAAACCTTTCCGTGCTACCTAGACCTAATATCAATTCAAACTGGATTTCGATAGCATCAATGCTCTCGGGGTACGTGGATTGTTTTCACGAGGGGGTACACCTCTTAACTACCTTTTAGGAGTGCTTAAGCCCCTCAGTCGGTTCAGCTATTGGCTCTTACCCTTTTTTCACTTGCTCGATGCCCTCTTTGTCTGTTTTTACGTTGTAATTCTCCATAAAGGTGTACATGGAGGACAATTCGACTTGTCGTCTGAAATAGGCGTCTACACTGCTGTTTGCTACAGTGCCATATTTGAACATCTTCGATGGGTTACGGAGCTGGAGGGTAAAGGAAAGCATCAGCTTGTTAACAAAGGCCGGGGAAACATCAGCTTATTCCTAATTTGGTGTGTCACTGGTAAACTCGAACAGGCCCAGGAGGTACCAATAACTTGATGGTTGTGGTGGTGATGATGATGATGGTGGTGGTGATGATGACTATGGTAGTGGTGATGATGATGGTGGTGGTGATGACGATTGTGATGGTGGTGTTGGTGATTGCGATAATGATGATGATGATAAGAAAAATAATCAATCAGGTCTTACATTAGGATCGTCAATGCCGCTGACCACTGATTTGGGTCGATCAAGTACCAGGAATGCAGCCAAGTTAGCTGTATAACTAGCAACAATAATCATAGCAAAACCAGCCCATACCATGCCAAGAACACGAGCACTGAAACTACGAGGTGTACCTACAAAAAACACAGAAAGTCATATCCAATATGTTCCGAGGGCATGTTTCGGGACAGTGCTCCAAAGCAAGCTGCCCCTAGTGTACTGATTTTAACAGAATACAATACTGCCATGTCTCAGAGTTGAAGAACGTTTATAGATTGACAAAAAACAACCTTTGGGACACTCACCTTCACCGATCCCACTGTTTAACAACACACCCCACGAAAACCACATCGCACTGGAAAGGTTCAATGCGGTCTCTTCCTTGTCTTTCCTGGCCAGTTTAAACCTGCCAAACGGGCTAAACCGGTCTAACAGGTATAGAATAACAGCCACGATATGTACAGACAGCAGCACAAGGAGCCACAGGTTGATTTGGAAAGGACGTAAGAACGAGTCGAGTGTGTTTTTGCTCTGGTTCTGAGATCAAGATTGAATATCTTCAGACGACAAATTGTTGATGACAAATTGATGAACTTTATCAAACCACGCTAGCATTCAACGTGGAGCTGATTTCCGTACTTTATTACAAAAAGTACTAAACAGAAGTGCTGAACGTGACATGAGAAAGAACAGCACGTAGACAAACTCAGTTAACTTGTGCTACGAGCGGGAATCGAACAAAGACCACAGTACTGTAACATTGTGACTACCATCATCATCATTACCACCACTATCATCACCACTATCACCGCCATCATCACCACCATCATCACAATCACCATCATCACCACCACCACCATCACAATCACCATCACCATCATCACCTCCATCACCATCATGACCATCACCACCACTATCACCATCATCACCATCACCATTATCATCACCATCATCATCACCACCATCATCACCTACATCATCATCAACGCAGTCACCATCGCCATCGATATCATCACCACCACCATCACTACCACCATCACCATCATCGCCATCACCATCGCAATCACCATCGCCATCACCATCACATACATCACCAATACTATCTTAACAGTCCCAGTAAGTTACCTTTTTAACAAGAATAGTCAGCCCTTGGTACTTGAAGGGTTTTGAGAATTCTATCCACTCAGCTCGCTCGTTGTTGATAGTTAAAGCTGCGACTATGAGATCAGCTTCACCGTCAATGATCTCACCAACCATACCATTCCACCGTTTAGTCTCTGAACCGTTCACCTTCGAGGAAGAAAAAAACATTCAAATGGTATCTATTCTAAAAATCCACGATTCCTAGTTTATAAATATTTAATAGTTGGTATTTTTTCGTGTAAAAATTGTCAGACCCCCTTGTATATTTGGTTTTATATATTCATGATAGTGGTAATAATGGTAATGATGATGATGATGACAGTGATAATAATGTTGATAATGATATGGTGATGTGATGATCACTTTGGATGTTTCCAGTTACGCCCCTCTCGTGTTCTCTCAACATCCCGCGTGTTTTGATCAGAGTATCAAACACGGAAAACTGTTTTTGATTTGCTAAATAATGATGATGTTGAAGATGTCAGCGATGATGACGATGACAACTACGATGACAACGGTTATCATGAAAATTACACATATACTTACACGTTGTAGGGACCCGTAGCTACCATCCTTCGATAAAGATACACTGTAGGTAAAGTTCACCTTCTCGCCAAGCTTGTGCAGCAAATCGATACAAAAACCTGACGATGAAAAAAGAATAATGCAGGGTAACAGTTACAGGCTACTTCAACAAGATACTTTTTTTGAAACATGCAATCATGTATTGATATGATATACAGATGACGACAATGATTCTAATAATATTGATAATGCAGATCATATTGACAATGATGATGACAATGAAGATGATGATGGTGATGATGATGATGATATTGACAATGATATTGACAATGATGATAACAATGAAGATGATGATGGTGATGATGATGATGATATTGACAATGATATTGACAATGATGATAACAATGAAGATGATGATGGTGATGATGATGATGATATTGACAATGATATTGACAATGATGATAACAATGAAGATGATGATGGTGATGATGATGATGATATTGACAATGATATTGACAATGATGATAACAATGAAGATGATGATGGTGATGATGATGATGATATCGACAATGATATTGACAATGATGATAACAATGAAGATGATGATGGTGATGATGATGATGATATTGACAATGATATTGACAATGATGATAACAATGAAGATGATGATGGTGATGATGATGATGATATTGACAATGATATTGACAATGATGATAACAATGAAGATGATGATGGTGATGATGATGATGATATTGACAATGATATTGACAATGATGATAACAATGAAGATGATGATGGTGATAATGATGATGATATCGACAATGATAATGAAAATGAATTGTAATTCTAATTGTATCTTTATTATTACCAGTAAAATTTACATCTTTAAATGAAGATGATGATGACGATGACATTGATAATGATATTGATGATGAAAAATGATAATGATGAAATTGATAATGAGGATGACAATAATGATGATGATGATGATGATACTGATAATGATAATGATACTGATAATGATGACGATAACATTGATGATGATACTGATAATGATATTGATAATGATAATGAATACTAATAGGCAATTACCATAGCAACAATGTTTATTTCTGTTTTTGTCTTCAGACGACAATTCAGGGCCATATGCACGCCCAGTGCATAGCACGTATTTCTTGTTGTCTTTGTTTAGGTCTTCGCATCTACCACTATCAGGAACGTTCTCAACGGACACGAACGGCTCACCAACTAACGTAACGACCTACATACAAACACAAAACAAAAAATCAAACTCGTTAATCACTATCAGGATCGTTCTGAACAGACACAAACGGCTCGCCAACTAACGTAATAACCTACATACAGAAAACAAAAAATCAGACGAATGTCGAAAACAGTTCGGAGTTTTGATTAGCGGGAGCAAAAACAACAAATGGCGATGAGCGCTCGAATTCGCTCGAAAACGGAATATTGCATTAAATGATGTACAACTTACTCTGAGATGATTGGATACAAAAACTCCTTTAGGTGTAGTATTCTGTCGTCCTGGCCACATGATGCTGTCATTCTCATTGATTGACACCTGTCCATTATAGTACATTCCCACAGTAACCATGGTACCGTTCGAGTCTTTTTTATTGATGATGTTGTATTTAGCATTCCTGCGATCACCCCGATCATCGAATGATACCTGACCGGTATTGCCACTGGAAATGGTCGTATTGATCAGCTCTCTAGAAACAACGACAACAATAAATAAAACTTGGAATGATTGGTTGGTTGGTAGGTAGGTTGGTTGGTTGATTTGTAGGTTGGAAGGTTTGTTGGTTAATTCATTGGTTAAATTTTTGGTTAGTAGGTAGGTTGGTTGGTTGGTAAGTAGGTAGGTATGTAGGTTGGTTGTTAGGTAGGTTGGTTGCTTGCTTAGTTGGTTGATCGGTTGGTTGGTTAATTGGTTGGTTGGTAGGTAGGTTGGTTGGTTGATTTGTAGGTTGGAAGGTTTGTTGGTTAATTCATTGGTTAAATTTTTGGTTAGTAGGTAGGTTGGTTGGTTGGTTGGTTGGTTGGTAAGTAGGAAGGTATGTAGGTTGGTTGTTAGGTAGGTTGGTTGCTTGGTTAGTTGGTTGATCGGTTGGTTGGTTGATTGGTTAGTTGCAATTGGTTGGTAGGTAGCTTCGTTGTTGGTTGGTCGGTAGGTAGGTTGATTGGTTAACTGACTGTTTGATCGAATGAACGAAGTCACTATAATACCCTTGGAAGCACTTACTTGAAAAGAACTGGCCCCGTTTTCCATTTCTGAGTCTCACTACAACTTTTAGGCGGGGCTACTTCATTCTTGCCACTGGCAACTAACCGATCAAGAGCTGTTGCTGCTATGGTAACAGCATCATTGATCTGAGCTTGTTCGTTGTCACCGTGGACCAGTTCCATAGCAACAACACCTGACAGAAAAAAAAAGAATCAATCTGCCAATGGCAGAGTAACTTGCAGTGAACTAATCCAGGGTTTTCATTATCTTTTTGAATACGCGTAATTGAAGTAGGTGCCTGTGTCCCGGACATTTTCTAGGTGTTCTGGGGGCTTATTTATTTAGTTAGACACAAAACAACCAGCAGTACGAGGTAAAATAGGTGGCGCTATACCACCGATAGCTACCTATTATTGAAAATCCTGCTTATCTGGTTTTTAGTCTCCTGAAATCGCTAGAAAACAAAACAAGAGACTTCGTTCTAGTTTGCAAGTGTCTACAGTTCTAACCAGATAAACAAATCTGCTACACACTTATTCAACTTGCTTGTTGCTCCACAACCCACAAGTTAAAAGCAACATGTTGAATAAAATTTGTCAACCACATTATACATCAGTGAAGATGGGACCCAGAAACCAATTTGCGCAACAAACAAGTATAATGTTTTCTTAAAGCTAAACAAACAGAGATTACAATAATTGTATAAAGATAATTTGAAAAAAAAGATCCCATTTTTTAGGCGATTTCGAACAACCTACTGTGGCAAACTTCCTGTGGGGCTAATGGTCTAGTATCAAATAAAAAAAGGCCATGATAGTGCTGAATGTGAAGCTTTCCGGATATGGTGACTTGATAATATTTTATTGCTTCTGAATGTGGAGCTTATTTAGAGGCAGTGCTTAATGATCAGGGGTGAGTCTCAATGCAACCTTTGCTTCCAAATTAAGGGCTTAGTATAGGAAATCGAATGGTTTGGAGTGCAATTTGGAAAAAATCATCACGAGTGAAGCTTCAAAATTAAGATGTTAAATTGCACGAGCCTTCCTAGGCGAGTGCAATTTTTCTTAATTTTTAAGCTTCACGAGTGATGATTTTCTCAAATTGCACGAGAAACCATTTGATTTCCTTTTAATAATATGACCATCAAAAATCTTTTGATCAAAAAACGAATTCCTCTTACGCGCGAAGCAAATGTAAACATTTTGACGATCAAAAAATCATGAAACAACGTACACACTTTTTAATTTTCTATCTGTCCGTGATCAATGAACGGTTGGAACAGTTGAAATACTGATATGATGGAAAATGAATAGATATTTTGGTTTATAAATTTTTGAAAATACAAAAAATCTAAATTCTCACAACATGTTTCAAGAAAAGTGGTAAGTTTACAAAACTTTCATTCAACACGTACGCCATCGATGAAAAAGCAAAGATGAAAAAACCATGCACTTTTACTGGCAGAAATAAAGGAAATTTTGCATCTTTCCCTACAGGTATGTATTATAATTTGTTAATATTTTATCAATTTTAAATTTGTTTCATCAAAAACTCGGTGAGCGTAGTGAAAACTGACCAAAACATCAGAGTCTTAAAGAGATTATTTGTAAAACCCTTTTTAGTTTTCATTTTTCACTCAAACTACCTTTTTTATTCTATTTGACAGATTCTTCTAGTCTCCAGATGATAAATGCTGTGTCCTTGTATAGTGGAAATGTGCATTGAAACGAAATCTACAGCCTACACTTTAAATCTGGTAGTAAACAAGAACAAAGTCGAATCGGCGAAACGAGATCACAAGTCGGTTTGCAGTTGTAATAGTTCCCGAAAGAACTTGAATTGCTGAATTATAAT
>OU974084.1:7274742-7389742 GCA_918843875.1 Diadumene lineata
CCCCCCCCCCCCCCCCCCCCAAATATCTAATGGCCCATTCCTAATATTTAATAGTCTGTTTTGTGGGATGCTATTTATAGCCTACATCATTGTAAAGTTGTTTTGGTGTCTAAGAGTGATGAGCTAATACATAATTACATACAACATGTTATTAGTTTGACTTAAGGCAGGCCATTTGCTATCGGATAAAGTGTACCAATAATAATCAATTATGGTATTTTTAATTTAGTTGATGTCCTCAACATTAAAAACATGTGAGAGTTTTGTCTTATTTGGTTTTATTTATTCCTTTTTTGAAAGGAGATGTGTAATTATACTAGACTATTTCCATTAGTTTTTGTTCTCACTCTAGAATAATGTTTGAGTGAAAAGATCCTGACAGAAATTAAACTTAATGGACCAACTCGTGGAATCACTCTAGTGAAACAATTTCATTTTTTAAGTGTGCTTGGACAAAGAGTCCACTCTCATCTTACGGAAACCTTGGTATTATGGACACCTTGCTAATGCAGACAGCAGATCAATCCTCGTCTCAAAGGAATCTATGGAACCAGCTCTCGCTATTGCAGACTCTCTTAATTATGGACACCAAGTTAGGGTCCCTAGGGTGTTCGCTTTAACAAGAGTTGACTGTATTGTGATTTCATTGCAATGAGCTCCCTTACCCTCCCCTCCCCCTACTGTCAACAACCTAGTAGTAATACTCTATTCAAACTAACAGAGTTGAATTCAAGTAGACAAAATCTATTGCAGAAGTCACAGACGACTTAAACAATAGTGTAAAAATGATTATTTATTGATACATTACAACTTGAAAATAAAATTAAAATAAGTGAAAAAAACAAAACGTTTTTATTATATAGCCCTAAGGTAAAAATTAGCAACCTAACATAATCCTGACCCTATCCAACTAAATGAAATGTTATATATTAAAAAAAATTTGAGACTTGTATAAAACGGACATGGTTTGTAAACAATATTCATTATGTTGCTAAAAATGTCATATTTTTTGCAACAAATAAAAAAAAGGATAAGTATTATATTGAGATGCGGACATAAAATATATATATATATATATATCGTCATTCATTCATTGTTAGAAAAAGTGTGCTTTAGATTTGTTTTTGTTTTGGGGTGAAAGTTTTTCAGTACAAATATGGACAGTTGTTCACGATCATTATTTTATACAGAATTGAACAGTAACATCACACCTTCATGAGGTAATTTATAATCATAATTTGACAGAATTTTTTCATAAATTATTGTGTTCGATTTTCAGCTAAAAACAATATGACCAAAAATGACAATTCACAAATCCTTGAGGAAAAATTAATTAATATCAACAAAATATGTAATATTTTCAGAGCAAAAATGTATAAATTAAAAAACATCAACATGAAGATAACATTTAGCAATTCATCAGATTGTGTAAAAAAAACACGAAATTTAGAAGCAAAATACTACCCAGATATAAACTCACACGGAAACATAAAATGCACAAAACCAAATAAATAATTATAGTAACAGCTACAAAACTTACGGAAAAAATTTCCAACATATTTCATATTTAGTGTAAGAAAATTTTTAAAAATGAACAGATGATCTGAAGTAGGTTCGAATTAAAGTATATAATTTACATGTATTTTTAGTAATGCAAAAAAATCATGTAAAAACATGCGAATGTTTTTTCATTTAATTTCAGTATACATAAAGACTGCTCCAATTTACCATGAAGAGTAAAATAGTGAAAATGATTCCAAGGATCATTAATTTAAAGACGCAAAATTACAATCATTTGTTAAGAAATAAAATAATTATATGCATGCACTTTTGTGGAAAAAGAAACATTTGATATTTTGAATCTGAATGCTGACAAAGTTCGCATTTCAGTAGTGAAGGGAAAAAGAAATGTCAAATTAAAGTTTTTGAAAAAGTACAATTTGTAACAATTACTTTTTCAATATTTAAATTGCTACAAAAAAAACACCTTTGAGATATCGTGGAATATTCTGGTGAAAAAACTAAAATCAAATTTGTGTCAAAAGCAATGGATAATTTACATTAAAAACAAAAGTGAAAGTTCGACAAAATTAGGTGCAAACTGAAATAGCGATAGCGTGGATATAAAATGTATTCAATGTGAAAAGGAAATTTGAGGAAATAAGACATACGATTGTGATTTTATTCTGATGACATACCTTGTCGGAGAAGATTGACTCTCTGGCAGTTATTCCAATAATAGGGATATTATAAAACCCACAAGCATACGATATAGCTATCGGTGGGTCCGGTTTATCGAGAGAATTACCAACCACTAAAAGATGAACGCTTTTTGTTATTATGCTGTCACAAACATCCAACGCTGATCGAATAGGATTCGAACTGAGAATCGAAGCAGTCGTGTTAAGATGAAGGCCATTAATAGCCATAGTACTGTTGTGGTTAATTCTCAAGACAGCTTGCTCGAAAATGTTTTCCGATTTTGAAGACGAAAGCATCGCTCCAATGTTAATATACTTTGTTGTTGCAAAACTTCGCTCAAGCGAAACGAGAAAAACAAGAACTATACAACTTGAAAAAGTCCAAGTTAACATGATTTCCACTTTTCGTCGACGCTGTCGTATGCTTAACCAGTAATTGTGAAGTCAAAATCAGTGAAAGTCGATGACAAAACACTGCCAAATAGGTTTCACTGAAATTTACATCGTTTTTCCTCGATTAATAATAATAATAATATTCATTCAAATCATTCGAACGCCGAAAAGATTCCATCTTTTCTAATTTGCGACATTAATATTGAATTCTTTCCATTTGTGGAGATGGTTGAGAGTTGTAAGCCTTGTAATAATGTAAACAGCTTTGAGTTTTGAATATTGAACAGCTGTATTAAACGCGCATAATTTCGAACCCGCGAAAAACTGGACCACCAACAGAGAGAAGAGTTGCCGTTGCCAAGACAACAACACAGCATAAAATAATCAAGAACGCTTTAGTCGTAATTGGATTTGATTTGCCTCTGGATGTGATAAAAGTCAAATTAAATTATATTTTCCTGGTAGGAAGAAATTAGAAATCAAGACGAAACTACAGAGACAAAAATTTCCTGAATTTTCTATGTCCAGTCTCATCTTTTTTGTCTACATAGACAGGGAAACTACACTGAACAAATTGCTTTCACCGGAAACCAAAAGTAACTAATATTTTCTCTATTTCTTAATTGTCAAACTAACCAATTTGTGGCGTATTTTTCACGAGGATCATTATTAATTTTGAGGAGAATTTAAATCATAATAAAAACCTTTGTGATTAAAATGTGGAAAAAATGAAATATGCAATTATCAATTTGAATGAGCAATTTTGATATTGTAACATTGATTTACATTTTAGCGGTGACTTTGGTTTTATTGGCGTTAACAAGAAACACACACGAGAGGTTTTGGTAAACAACATGAGAACAAAATTCAGGATTTCATTTAGTTTTACAATAATTATATCCAATTACTCTGGAATTCTCTTGAATATTGTACAAAATCCATCCCTAGATAGAGATTTGAGAACATATTCCAAAGTAATTAAAGAGAAATACACACGATTGGTAGAATATTGGCACATCGAAAATACAAATTTTATGTGGCCTGTTTCAAGATATAAAACAACTGCAAAATGAGATATAAAAGAGTAAAAAATTAAGCTATTTTTTATAAAATGTAGAAAATTGTATTTTTGCTGTTCCCAATTTTAAACAATGGATGATTGTTGCAAGATTAATACTTAAAAAAACATAAATAATTCACCAAGTATAACTAGAATCGAAAAATCCTTCTATGAAGATAAAAAAAATAAATTGGCCATGAGATATTTGAGGGGGGGGGGGTCAGTTTTTTTTCAGGATATTTTTTCCCATGTGATGGTTGTGCAGGAAATCTATATCTATAGGTACTATACATTTCTCAAAGTGTACTGACTGATTATTCATCAAGAAGTCAATCACTTGCTTTTCCTCACATATATATATATATATACTTAATTGTGAATATGCTAATTAATATCAATGCTATGTAACTAGTTTTTACTATAAATATGAACCTCTTCTTAGGGATGGACCATTAGATATTTGAGGGGGGGAGGGGTTGGGCAAATACCAAAAAAAATATCGAGCAAAGCTTTAAAGAGAGAAAAAAATATCGTGCATGGCAGATGTGCCAATAAAAAATATCGTGCAGGGAGGAAGAAAATATCCTGCACAACCATCACATGGGAAAAATAATCCTGCAAAAAAAAAATTACCCACCCCTCCCCCTTCAAATATCTAATGGTCTGTCCCTTATAGATATGGTACAATTGAAGAATATAATAATTGTCATGCATATTCAGTATTTAACATGGAAAACATCTAAACTAATTAAACTAATCCAAATAAGGAATTAAATATATATATTTACACTCAACCACAAATATCCTGTAAAACCAAACTAACCCATGAAAAATATCATGGGCACTTGAGGAAGACACATGGAAACACATTTTTTTGCTGTTTGTATCAAAGTTAATTTTTACGGAGTGGCAGGCAGCCTGACGGAGTGTTGTGAAAAACTAAACGTCAGGCAATCAATTAAAAAAAAAAGAATAGAAAATTCATAATTTCAATAAAGTAAAAGCAAGATTAGTGCTCAGAGCTGGGTTGTTCAAAGCTCGATTAGCACTAATCCTGGATTAACTCTTAAGAAAACCTATAGAGTTAACCCTGGATTAGCACTAATCGAGCTTTGAACAACCGGCCCCAGAAGCTTAAAAACAATATTTCTAAAAGGTTTTGCACATAGTCGAAACACTTAGAGATTTTTGGATTGCCTGCTGCAATGTCATCAAAAACTAAACGTCAGGCAATGGATCTTTTTTTTAGTGCTAATCTTGCTTTACCTTATTGAATTTATCAATTTTCTATTCTTTTAAAAAAAATCGATTGCCTGACGTTTGGTTTTTCACAACACTCCGTCAGGCTGCCTGACGTTTAGACACTCCGTAATTTTTATTGTGTCGGTTGTTCATTTGCGCGCTAGTTTGTGTATTATTTGTTTCTCAATTCCTCACTTCTCACCATAATATTACACGGAAGATATCCCTGGCCCTGTTTGTTGTCATTTGCAAGTCCGTCTGTTTGTTTGCTACTAGGTACATTTTACAATAACATTCAAAAGCATGGTGAATATTAGTGTAATGCTCTCATACATATAACACAAAGAAGTTGTTTAACACGTCCGCAACAAAAATAAAAATAAAAATAAAAAAAAAAATAAAAAAACCCTCTATGGCTCGTATTTTTGCAGCTGGCAATATATTTTTTATAATACACACAAACTTCCTTTCATGCATAATTCTGCCACTCAAAAAGGGTGGATTCTATAAATTCAATTTATTGGGATCACATTTACTTACCTTCTAGAGCTAAGCTCATCAAGAATTGTGCTTTTTTCCCACGCAAAATGTGCGCAGAATTTATGATTTTTGTCCGCCATTTTTTAAAATCGCTCGTGCTCAGTCTCTTTTAAAATAGACAGACACAGGAAACCAATTACTGAGATAGAAGCTTGCTGAGAGCGTCGCTATGGAAACAGCAAATTTCATGTTGCATCCAAATAAATAACTTTGTGCTTTTGTATCCAAAAAATTCAAACAAACTAAAACAGTAAATCTAGTCAATACGAACTTCATAAAACATAATTCTGAATTTCAAAATGAGTGTAAAGTGTTTGTTTGAGTAGGTGATGGTAATGATTAGCTTTTCGCTCATTTTTTCTCAATAAGTCAGTCGATAATTTGAGGTTTTTGTTTCAATAAAGTGTTAAAAAGCTTTAAACGACAATAATTACTTGTTCACGTTGAACTATTACCACTGAAATTGTTTACCTTTGTGCAATATTGTGTACTTTTTATTTTGAACACAAACTTAGCGCGCGCGTGTGTTCAATCACGGCTCAGAAGAAAAAAAAATACGTATTCACAAAGTTTGCAAGATCGAATTTTTCCTTGAAAAGAGTTATACTACATGCAGTCTATCTGGCTGACTGATATAATTTAAAGATTAAGCATCAACAAAATAACTGCTAGTCTGCGCAGTTTTTTCTTTGTTTTCAGAACTGATATGAGAACGATTATAAAACTCAGCCTGTTTGATTCTTTCAACTGGAAACATTTGTAATCTCTACCTTATAACTGCAAACTGCGAATGAAAGAAGTTTAATTTTTATCCATCTGGCAGAAGAAAAAGCATTCTTTTTGGAAGGACAAAATCAGGAACCTTTTATTAGTTGATTTGCCGCTGATGACCGCTGCCAAACTATTGTCAAATGTACGTATTTTATTACTTCTTGCGTATACGTAGCTGCGCAGTATCAATTCAAACATTTGAGCTCGAGATTGCAAAACACGCACAAAAAAGACATTAAGTATAAAATATATACGGGCACCACGGATATTCCTTTGTTAGTTTTGCGAGTGATTCTACATTTACGGTTGAGCGCTCGCTTTAGCTATATACTAAAAGGACTTCAATCTCAAATGTGCTATAATTCTCAAGAGAATCTAATCACCTATTGTATTCCAAAAGAATGGCTTAACAAGCTTTAATAGCCAAACAGGCCATAACTAAAAACTACGAAGCGATTTAATGAGTTAAGACCTCACAATCTATACCGCGCAAAGAAGTCGTGACTATAGTACTTCGCCAAACTTTCCAACATGCCGGACGATAGTAACAGTGTAAAATTACCTCCAATCGGCGCATCATTCCGTGGCCCCGGTCCGGGACGTTATATGCTTCCAACATCATGCTCTTTTATATCTCATGATCAAACAAAACGCAGAAATCCTGCATTTAGTTTTGGATCTTACCACAAACACGCGCTCACAAACGAATGTAGTCCAGGACCGAGTTATCTACCAGATGCAAGAGTGACGCGGACAGGACTCGAGGGAAATCCAAAATACTCTTTAGGCGGAACAGATAAGTCAACGAAAAAGACTATTTTCAAAACGCCAGGACCAGGTTTGTAAAAAACTGTTAGGAGTTTTTGGGTTTAAGTTGTGGGCAAGCGTGCGCGGTTGCGAGGGATTTCTATAGTGTAAACAAAAACGCCGGCAAACGTTTTTTGCACTTTTTTCATTACCATTCTGTCCATTTGCAAAACCTAAGACCTCTAAAATGAAAGATATTTTAAATACACGACAAATGTTATTCGATACAATCATATTTAGTGCAGTTATTTTATGTTTTGTGGTAGTATAGTGAAAAAATTGCGTAACTTGTGAAGTTTTGTGAACAAAAACTGTAAGTTTAGTGGTGGAGTTATTTTGTACTTTGAACAAATTTTGCCTACGTACCACCATATATACAAAACAAAAATGCTGAGAAACCTATTTTTTTCAAAAATGTAAGTAATATACTTTGTAAAGACATTTTATGAAGCTAAGATGATGTTTTTAAAGATATCTATTAATGCGCACTTTTAGGATTTTTTTCTTTCTTTGCGCAAACACTAAAACACTAGTGAAAATACGTTCTTAATCATATTTCTGCAATGGTAAATATCGTTCCAGAATCATAATATCAATGTTTGAACTTATAAAAAGACATAAATGCATATTTTAACAAAACAAATTCAATTGTTTAGAAACTTTAGAACAAATCGTACTTCGTGCTTTGATTTGCGCAATTTCATATTGCCTTTAACATTTGGTTTCAAACAGAGAAAAATTACATTGGCACTAAGCAATTTATTTCATTACAAACTCAAGTTATAAGTTAACTAAACAATAACACTTTTTACACAAATTCAAGTAACTATGCATCTCAAATTCCTTGTGCAAATAATGTTTTTCAAACTCAGAAGGTTGGTGTCTCTGGCTAAATTAAATTAAAAGTTTGCGAGATTTTGCGCGACTTTGTTTGAAGTTTGTACATGTTTGTTTACAGATAAATTTCTAAAAAGCCAAATAAATATAATGCAAATTGATGCATAGGATTAAGATGATTAGTATCTATTCAAAATCTTTTTTTAATGAATAAAATCACACAACAGTTAATCCAAAGATCACTGTTTGTTTAAAGCATGGCAAATGTTTGGCTGAATACGCAAATTTATAGTGCTTTCTCACTACAATTTTTCCAGCAATTTTGCCGCGTAACAACAAAATTTATGGTGAAAAAATTTCAATGTATACTAATTTTGTGGCCTAGTTGAAATTAATTGCACTTTTAATTTCAATTTAATTGTAGAATAAATGTAAATCCACAAGTAAAAATCGAGGAGAAAATTGCAGTTTAATACTAGGCTATAAGAATTTGTTGGCAATTTTGATTTTATTCAAAATAGTCTGTTTAAATGTTGGAACTGGCTAAGTTTTGACCTTTGTGCCACTAAGTTGTTTTGATGTAAATTATATTGTTATATGAGTTTTTCAGAATGATTTAGTTGTAAAACCAGTGTTGCTCTTACAACACGCCATAGCAACGCCAAACGGACTAAAATTACATTCCTCAATGTTCATTTTATCAATAAAAAATTTTTTTTCCTGGTGAACTGGAATCTTTGATCATTGAAAAAATATGATTCGAGTGTTGACAAAATTTTAAAATTCGCGCGAGATCAATGCTATGACGTCACGCAGCGCAACAAGCATCCGTGACGTCATAATCAACATCCGCTGTCTGCGCGCGAGAAATCCAACACTTACATATGTTATGAAGAATTGAATCAACTATACGTATGATTTAGCAAAGACTACTAGTTCTTCATAAAAAGTATTGAAAATGACAACTGTACGACGCTCAGATTCAGACAGATCAATGCGAATCCAAGCAAGATGTCGTGGTCCCGGCCCTGCAAAATATCTTTTGCCTGGATGTGTTGGCCAGATTAATCATGATTTACGAAAAACCATCAATCCGGCTTTTAGCTTCGGCCAGCGAGGTCGCGCTTATTCAACTAGTGTTTCTCCTGGCCCGAAATATTTGGTTCCTTCGGGCTACACAGAAAAGGGCAAAGATGGATCTCCTGGTTTTTCATTGTATAGTAGAGCCAGGGAAAGAAATCCAGCAAATGTACCCGGACCAGGTGGGAATTAAGGAATAGTAACATCAGCTTTTACTTAGAAGTCATGATCAACAAGAACATTGATTGCGCTGTTCGGAATTATCGAAAATTAATTTCGTTAATTGCACTCTAATAGTTATTTTACTATGACTGCATGACAACTTGAACATTTATATATACATGACATTTTATTTTTTACAGGAGAATATTCACCGGAGAGACATACCATCCCACACGAGCGCAGAGCGCCAAGCTACTCGTTTGGATCTCGAACAAAATACTCTCAGAACAACATCACTCCTGCCCCAAACTCGTACAGTTTGCCACCAATGGCTGGCGCTAAAGTTGTTGGTAAGGTATCGGCCGCAGCTTACTCGATAACAGGAAGATCAAACATTGGTGGCTTCAGCGAGGATTTACAAAAGGTACACAAACATATACATGTTCACTGATTTTGCTCGTGTACTTTGTGTAGATTTAGCAAGCTAGTGAATGGATGGGGCCCTTGAGCTATAAAAAAAACGTATTTTTTCAAAGAATTGTTATTCTAACCATTATTTAAGATGTAATTGATAAAGGCAGGAATTTGCCACGAGTATTGGTGCATAGTCCTGTCTGCAATTGGAGGCTTGATCGACCTTCAACAAAATAGCTGAAATTAATCTCAAGTTCACCACTTTATATAAGCAGGGTATACTCGATCGAGGCTCCAGGCACTTTTTGCACTGATTCAGTGCAGAATTTTATATCTATAGATATATGCTAAATCAATTCTTTAATGTAATTCCTTCTGTGCCGAAGAGAAAAATAAAAACCTGTTTGTTTGTTTTTTGGCGGCGATCACAAATCGCACATTTCTTGCATTCAAAGGCGTCCATACAATGCATACCTGCGTACAAGCCATTTATCATTACATAATTTTCTCGGTTTCGATTCTTTTTCCAGACACCCGGACCAGGCACGTACAAGGTAACATCACCAGATAGATTCAAGGGACGCGCACCGGCCTACTCAATGAATGGACGAAACTTTATGCCAGGCGACTCTACGCAGAAACCTGGACCAGGACAGCACAGCCCAGAGAAGGTAATGATGATGATGGCGGTGATGGTGGTGATAATGTTTATGATGAGAATGCATGGTGGATTTAGGAGGTTAGGGGGAAGGTGGGCGTTACACTCCTCCTATGAGTGCGATAGTTTTGATTTTTTTTTTCTCAAAATATTTTTGAATGCTATATACGCGAACGGACCGATAATGAGAAAAAAAAAAAACATCTCAAATCCTGTTTCTGTTCTTGAATGATGTTGCTGATATTGCTGATAATGGTGGTGGTGATGATGTACGGTACAATAGAAGCTTTGCAACGTCACATGATGGCAGCCATGGCAGGAGGTAGGAACAGGATAGTTTCCTCTGTCTCAAGTAAATGTCTTTATATAGTCAAGATCGATTTGACTGTTCCTGCCAACTGTCCTGGCTGTTTATCATGTGATGGTGCAAAGCAGCTATAACCACGAGGGAGGTAAGTGTTTAATTGATTGGTGGTAAATACTATTGTAGCATTTTGCTCGGAGCTGATTACGATCTGGGGCCGACCGGTTGTATATATACGAAGCGTGGATAAAGTCATCCACTCCATAGGCTTTCTTTAGATTTTATCCGCTGGGTAGGTATTTATCCGGTGGATAGCACTATTCAGGCTTTGTACAACAAGCCCCAGGATAACTGTGATCGAGCGAGAAGTGACATTAATCATCAAGATGGCGATGAATAAATTGATGATAATCATGTAGTGACTTATAAATGACAATCTTGATTATAATGATGATGATGCTGATAGCTATAATGATGTTGATGACTTTGATGGTGATTGTGTCGATGATGCGGGCCATATCTGCGATGCATGGGGTAGTGATAGCGATGATTGAAAATAATAGTCAGATACATGTTGGCTCGACGTCATGACTGACAAGACCTCTGTCTTGTTGAAGGTAGTTAATGAGCTTTGATTTCTACAGGATTTTGTTGGACAGCATAAAATGTCATTGTGTAAACACTTTACTTAGATGTGCAACTAAATTGTGTATTAGTGTTTCAATAAAATTTCACCAAATACTTATTCTGTTGTATAAATTTCTGTGTGCCAAGATTTCAAGTCGATCATCCGCTATAATTACGTCCTATGTAAACGTAACATTAACGTCAACATTAATGAATATTGCTGACTTATAAGGGTATGTATAAATACATCAAGACAAATTATTCTCTTTCGTAAGATCTTTACGTGCATGGTAACTTTACGGAAACTGAACTTAGCAGGAATATGCACAAAGTACATAGACGTAAAAGTACGTAGACGTAATGAAAGTTTCGTAACATAACGATTTGTCACATTTGCTGTTCTGTACGACATGCGCAATGTACGCGCATCGTACGTAACTTGAAATTATAACAAACGCTAAGAAACGTACGATACGTAACGTTTTACGTAAGGTAAGCACGTAACTATGACGTAATTGCTTGTTACATCATTACAGGTTACAATCGACAAGCCTCGAGCCAGAGAGATATCGTTTGGTGTCAGACACTCAGAATATACACTACCTCTTATCACGATGCCTGAAGTGGACTAACCAACAAGCTTTTGAATTATTTGGGTACGAACAGTACACATCACACTACACATTAGATAGGCAAAGTTAGGAAAACGTGGAGACGTTATGGGCGTGATACGGCGTTAGAGTACATTATCAAATTCCGTAATAATGTACGATGTAGAACAATATTGTAACTGTGCAAAATGACTATACAAACAATCAATCAATGAACATAAACAACTCCGTAGAGTTTACTGTGAAAAGCTTTTGCTTTCTAGCTAATTGTGCATATTCCACCTTCCGAAGAAGGTCGAAGTATCTCAATCGAAACGTCAAAATTAATTTTATCCTCTTATTCAAATAGAGTTTCACCCGTATTTGGTGTGAACCGCTAGTTGCTCTAAGTAGGTTTTAGTTAAAGCTTGAAGTAAGTTGTAGGTATCGTAGGACATGATTTAGGTAAGTGAGATCATAGCAAACTGGTAGATCAGAGAAGTAGGTAGGTAAGCAGGTAGACATTTGTGATATCACGATAGTTGATGGTTTCTGAAAAATAGCGGTATACTCATTTCAGAAAACGTTGTCGTCAAAATAAGGGAATACCGGATTCCGGATGTAGACATCACGACCGAAAGGTACTCTGGGCTTCCAATAATGATAAGAAATAAACAGTAATTTTATTCAAATCAGCGTCATTTCCTCAAGTTGAAGATCTCCGATGATCGACAAAATGGTATCTGTATTAGCTATTCATTTAAAAAAAACATTACTCATAGACCTTTCTGGTCGTGTAAAGGCCGGTACACACTAGGCGACAAGTCGCAGCGACTTGTTCCCGCGACATGTCGCAGCGACAATTTCCTCCCGTATGTACTAACATTTTTTGGCGAAAATTGTTGTCGCCGCGACAGAATTTTGTTGCAGCGACTTGCCGCATGAAATCCAACCGGTTGGGATTGCTGAACCAGTGCACACTGAGGCGACATGTCGCGGCCGGGACAAGTCGCTGCGACTTGTCGCCTAGTGTGTGCCGGCCTTCATGGACATCCGTTATTCGTCATTCTCACCGTCAGTGTTTTTTTGAAATTGGTGTGTGTTGATAGGAAGGTTCAGGTTGTCAGTTGGTTGCCTCAGTTAACAATGTCTTCCATCAATGGAGTGATTTTCAGACACAAGTAAAAAGCATGGAAGTAGAATTTATAAAATAAGTGTTCTATTAGTAGTTAAATACAACTAGATATAGTCATGGGAATTGATTTGCTTTTAAAACCACTCATTAATTATTCATGAGTTTTAGAATGAAATTAATGTACTAAATAAACTTTCGAAAACCACTCTAAAAATGACCTTAGTTAATATTTCTCGCTAAATAACTTGAATCTTCTGCACACAGGTTGTAATCAACAGAAGATCCGCGCCTGCCTGTTCGTTTGGCATCAGACACAGTCCGTTCGTTAACGTCATTAAACAAATATCCTGATGTATATACTATCAATTTATAATCGTTACCTCACACTAATGCTGCACATTAATTTGTTTTTGTACATAAAAAGGTGCAGTTCCTGACTATTGATGTAATGTTGTTATCATGTGTGTGAGTTGCCATTGGTAACTATGGTAACATCTAAAGTGATGTGTCAAATAAAAGTTTTACATTTTAAAGTGAAGTGTCAATGTTATCTGCAGTGCAATTGTCAAAATACCGATAAACTCAAAGCGTGATGTTATACCATCGTTTCCGTATCAAAATCCTTTTCACATGCATTACTAGAGACGGTAAAAGCGCCAGCAAACATCTCACCAGTAGCAAGACCCAAGACGCAACACGCAACATACAAGACGCAAGACCAAAGACCAAACACGCAAGACGCAAAACCCAAGACGCAACACACAAGACGCAAGACCCAAGACCAAACAAGTAAGACGCAAAACACAAGACCAAAGACGCAACACACAATACACAAAACACAACACACAAGGCGCAAATGGCAAGATAAAAGACGCAAGAGGCAAGACACAATGTGTTTTTACAAAATAAGGTGCTTTATTACTTTCGTTTCTTTTTCTTCTTTTTCTTTTCTATACTAAGCTGTGCCATGGCTAATGCTGCTTCTTCTTCCATGGGTTCTTCATTTTCCTCTGTGTCTGGGTCGTTGCTTTCAATCTGTAATACACACACAAAAAACATGAAATGGAATAGTGAGAAGATTTTTACTGCATCATCATCATCAACATCACCACGCATTATGACCATCAACATCACCACCATCAACATTACCACCATCAACATTACCACCACCATCATCATTGTCAACACCACCACCACCATCATCATCACAACCATCAACATTACCACCATCAACATTACAAACAACCATCATCATTGTCAAGACCACCACCACCATCATCATCATCATCATCACAATCATCAACATCACCACCATCAACATTACCACCACCATCATCACTGTCAACACCACCATCATCATCATCATCACAACCATCAACATCACCCCCATCAACATTATCAAAAACATTTCGTCCAACATTACCACCATCATTATCAACATCACTACCATCATCATCATCACCAGCAATATCACCATGATCATCATCATCACCATCATCATAATCAACATTACTAGCATCATCATCATCACCACCAGCAATATCACCATCATCATCATCATCATCATCACCACTATCATTATCAACATCACTACCATCATCATCATCACCACCAGCAATATCACCATCATCATCACCATTAAGACCACTATCAAGTGCATTTGTCTACCAAGCTACAACAATAGTGAAAGTTCCAACCTTTTCCTTTTTTATCATTTCTCCATTATCTTGTGTAGAGTTGGCAGCAGTGTTTGTTGCTCTAGCTAAACGTTGTCTGCCTTCAAAGTGCCGTCTAACAGGCGCATTTTCCATGATGTTAAATAGCTGAAGACCTTGCTTCTCGCCACCCAAGGCAAACACAAATGGTGCATCGGGACAGCAGGATGCATTCAGGATATGACCCTACAGAATCAACCAATTGACATTTAAGGGAATGATTAAGAACAATGTAAAGAAAAGTGTGATAATGTTCAGTGTAGAGTTGTTGGCTAGCTGCGTTCCTTGCAATTTAACTCCAACATAAATATAAAACTTAATCAAGTACATTAATAATTCATTAATAATAATTAATAATAATTAATAATTAATAATCGATTAATTAATAATTCATTAATGATTCATGAACCGAGAATACAAAATCACTATTGTGAAAGCATTCGTAAAGCTGATACAGAATTCAACCTGATTTGCATAAGGTTTAGATAGCAATATATATCGGCCAAAATATATCTAATTTCAAAATCTTAAATCTAAAATAGCAGCATTAATCTAGACATTTCATTAGTCTTATAAAGAACGAGAGAGAGTGTCGTATGGAAGCTATCAGCCAATAAAACATGCCTTCTCGTTCTTTATACATTACTTAATCCTGCAAGTTTAAGTAATGTCACATTTTGACATTGAATCCAAAAAGAGAATGCATTCACACCTACCATTTGCATATCTCTTGATAAAATCAAAGAAGGTTTATTATCCTAGAAAAATAAGACAACATTTCAAACTACATGAAACACCAATGTCATTTTCAAATAAAACACTGCAACGCTTGAAAAAAATTACAGTGAGGACACTCCAACCTGGACCACATTTTTTTTTTTTTTTTTCCTTCAATACTTTAAAAACATGAATCCTTTAAGTGAATTGAATAGAAATATTATTTTGATCACTCAATGTATTTAAATTGAATCCTACTTTATCAGAAGGTTTGAAGCAGTAGAAATTAAGTGCAGAAAATAAAAATATAAATGGTCCCGGATGGAGTGTTTGCACTGTAATGTAAAAAAACAATCGAAGAAGTAATTGCTAGAGACATTGTTTCATTAGCAAACATTTCATTAAAACAAATTTTAATTTGTAAATTGGTTGGTACATGTGCGTAGTTATAAAGTCAATCATAAGCTGGTTGTACAAAGCCATTTATTTCATTAGCAAACATTTCAATAAAACAAATTGTAAATTGTAAATTGGTTGGTACATGTGCATAGTTATAAAGTCAATCATGGGCTGGTTGTACAAAGCCTGAATAAAGTTATCCACTCCATAGAATTTCTTTATATTTTAACTGCTGGATAGTGATTTATCTGGGCTTTGTGCAACCAGCCCCAGATGTTTTTTCCACCTTTTTTCGTGTTTAGCGTGAAAGCTCGTCTTTAAAAATTAAAAGGCAGAAAAAACAAGTGATTGACTATAAATTTTATTATTTTAATAAATGATAAAATTAAACATAAATAACAGTGGAAATCATGCATGGCAACAGTACCTTGATATCCCATACTTTTAATGTGTTATCTGCCGAGGCTGTTACTAGGCAACCAGGAACCTGAGAGCTGAGCGCCAGACCTGTGTGCAAGAACAATACATAAAATTAATGATACATTTAAACTATTTCTGAAACTGTAATAATTACAGATAGACAAACTCATGATAACTTGAAAGACCATGAAAAGCTAATGGATCACCGAGAAAGTTTAATGGCCTTTGAAAACAACATTGAATTATCCTTAACAGTATACCAAAAAGAATATCAAGCTTTAAACAGAGAAAAAAAATCATGCACTGCAGATGTGCCAAAAAAAAAACATTGTGCAGGGAGGAAGAAAATATCCTGTACAACCATCATAATTCTGGGAAAAAATATCCTGCCAAAAAATCTGTTTTCTGATTTAATTCTCGTTTTGCATTTTTTTTATAATCTAAAGGACAGCTTACCGCCAATAGCACTGTCGTGTGCTTGTAGAGTAAAGACAGGAGAATCTGTTCTTACATCACATAGATATACAAAACCATTTTCTGTACTTGCCTGAGAGAAACAAAAAATGGATGTCAAGTTAGCCAAAGGATTGCAAACATGTACAGGGGAGGGCTCCCATGTCAAAGCACTGGCTATCCTCGTTGGGAATTTTCAAAAATAATGTAGAGCTCACTCATAAGTTGAACAATTCAGGACATATAAATAATAATAATAATAATAAATATGATTTTTATACCGCCCTCACTATAAATACTCGACGGCGCTGTTTACAATAAATTGATGAATTAAATAAAATTATAATATTATCTATATTACAATAAAATCATATATTATAAAAAACTGAGTTACTTGAAGAGAAAATAAAAATTATAATATTATCTATATTACAATAAAATCATATATTATAAAAACCGAGTTACTTGAAGAGAAAATAAAAATTCATGTATCTATAAATTATATCAAAAGTTGTTAACGTTATGTTTATATATAGTATCTTTATATATTTCATAGTTCCTATTTATAGGCCAGTTTGAAAAGGAAGGTCTTTAATTCTTTTTTAAATTTTTCTATGTTAAGAATTTTCCTAATATTTGCCGGCAAACTGTTCCATAACACTGGTCCTGATTTTGAAAATGCTCTGTCTCCAAACGTTTTACATCTAGTTCTTGGGACCACCAGCTGATCATCATTTCTGAGGCGGTAACGTCCCTCCGGTTTCACGTTTATCAGGTCTTTCAGATACAAGGGTGCCATACCATGTAGTACTTTGAACACTAGTAGAATGATCTTGAAGATTATTCGATATTTAATAGGCAGCCAGTGGAGATCTTTAAGCACTGGAGATATATGACAGTACTTCGGTAGGCGACAAACCAAACGAGCAGATGCATTTAGAATTTTCTGCAGTCATTGTTGTTGATACTGTGGGATGTCATGCAGTAAGGCATTACAGTAGTCTAAGTGACATGTCACAAGAGCATGTACCAGGATCTTACAGGTATCATCTGTTAAATATTTCCTAATCTGTCTGAGATTGTACAAACTGTAAAATGCCTTACTACAAACTTTACCAATGTGATCATTCATCGTCATATATTGGTCAAACCATACGCCAAGGTTTCTCACAGAGTCTACAGGTGTAATCATAGCATCACCTACAGTAACACCCCCAACGTTGATCTTAGCTAGTTGTTGACGAGATCCAATTATTAGAAATTCGGTTTTTGAGTCATTAATCAGAAGACGATTAGACACCATCCAGGTACGTATATCAGCTATACACTCTTCGATAGTGTTAACAGCATTCTGTTACATATCATACCTCTAAGCGGTTTTAGGCTTAATGACTGCAATTTATGCCGCTGCTATGCTAAGGCCGGTTAACATGGTGTGGTTTGTTGTGTGTAATTTGTAGTTTACGACCAGTTGTAACTTCTAAAACAAGTCACACTCCAAAACAAGTTTAAGAAGGTCCTACGACTAGTTTTCAAACTTTTTGAACCAGACGACTAGTCGCATTACTACAAATCATACACAACAAATCACATCATGTAAATCAGCCTTAACATATTGTACAATCATATTTTCAGATGTGAAAACATTGGCTATTTAGTGCTAACAGAGTGGTCAACAATCAATGGGTTTTGCACTATAAAACAGGCCAGGCTGTAGCACTTGATATACTTTGGTGATACTTTTTAAATCTTTGAAATACTTCGGCGATTGATCTTGCATTTCCATTGTTGTAAAAATTGTCCATAATCATACTTACCAAAAAGTTGAATGGTGAAAAATGGTTCCAAAGAACTTTTTCAATTTCTCCATTGAACTTCCATGACTTGATGTTACTCTGAAAATGACAAAATGACACTAAAGTTGACTGAATGAATGTATGAATGGATGAATAAAAGAATGAATGAATTAATGAATAAATGAATGAATGAATGAATGAATGAATGAATGAATGAATGAATGAATGAATGAATGAATGAATGAATGAATGAATGAATGAATGTCTGAATGGATAAATAAGTGAATGAATCAATCAATTGATGAATGAATGAATGAACAAATGAATGAATGAATGCAAAGTTAGTAAGCAAATTTATACATACATGTAGGACAGATGAATAATATAAAATCAATGAATAAATGAAATAATGAATGAAAGAAAAGATGAATGAAATTTTAATACAAATAAATGAATGCATAACACATGAATAAATCCAAGTCAAGAAATCAAGTAATTTTTAGAATTAATTACTTTTCTAGTAAAAAATTGTATAACGTTAAATTACTGACCTCAGGACTTCTACAATCAACAACTTTTGTTCTCCTAAAAATTGAGAAAAAAATAGCATTTTAATAGTTCATTATCAAGATAAAATCAATACACTTTTCTTTAAGAAATGCTTAACAACAACACAAAGATACCATACAGTAACATATCAGTAAAGTAGACAATGAAGCCTTTGATGTAATGATATTAAATCCTGACCCCCAACACAAGGGTTCCCTTTGCCATGTAAGGCTGGTGACATTTTTTTGTTTGTAAACAGTCGGATGATGATGTACCCCTTGCACTGCCCCTGGAATGCTAAATGGTTTAAAGATCTTGGCAAATAATGCATTTGTCTTACTTGTCTAATGAGCCTGTGAGTAATGACTGTGGTTCGTAGGGGTGGAACTCTAAAGACTGAACCTGAAGGCAGAACAAAAAGGTTTCATAAATAAAAATCAAACATATTCATTATTTATAGTTAGTTCAACAACACAAAAATACAACTGAAGTGAATGATCATTCCGGTGATTTAAGCAATAAGAGATTTGCATTATGCATTATTAGCATTCTTTGCAATTATTCTTTCATATTTAAATTTTCAATCCCCATGGAGATTAAGAGCACAAGTGACATGATACAAAAGAAAGTCTGCAAAGCATTCTGGTAATGGTAGCATTCCATGTCATCATGCAAATCTAAAGCAATTAGAGTATTTGAAAAAGCCCTAACCCCCCTCCCCTAAAAAATGGGCTTCATGAGATTAAAACTTATTCCTTTAAGGCAAACATTCCTCACCCCTCCCTATTACATTGTGCCATTGGAATCACTAGGTGATATTCTACCTTATCTTTATGATGTTTCAATACATGGACAGCTTTAGCTTCTGACATATCCCATAATATTACTGTATCATCGGCAGATCCACTAGCTAGAACATTTCTAAAAAGACAAACAGTTGCCATGTTAGTCAGTAGAGTTAGTTACTTGGTGTGAAATTCACCAATACTTTCATGGATTATCCACTGATAAACTAAACATTTGTTGGGATGTGATGGAGGGGGGGGGGGGGGGGGTAGTGGTTCACAGGTTAACAGCATTCAACCAAATATGCTGTGGTATTTTTAAAGGAAAAATATTTTTACAATGTTGTTTTACAGACAATATTTGTATACCACTCAGTATCAAAAACATGTGGGATTTGGCATTTTTATTACACATTACTAGAAAAATAATTTTAGACAATACTCCAATATTGTAACAGGTTTTCAGTATTAAAAACCTGGTATTCAAAGTGGTTGGAAGCTTTTTTCTGTCTTTTTTTTTAACATTATTGCCTGTATTCATTTGCAATTTTTTTAAGAGTATAACAGTATTCAAGTATACCTCATGCTGACAGTCCTTATTTTGATTTACTTCACATTCATTCATTCATTCACTTATCCATTCATTCATTCATTCATTCATTCATTCACTTATTAATTAATTCATTCATTCATTGATCCACCTAATTTCATTCATCTGCCCAATATTGTTCACTCATTCACAATCACCCATTTATTCATGCATTCTTTCATGCATTAATCCATTCCTTTGTCATTAATTTTCACTCCTACATTTAAGTAACGTTCCGAGTAAGAACTAGTGTAGCAAACGGCAATGGAATGCATAAAGGTGTTAATTGTGTATTGTTTTAAAAATGATTGATCTGATTGGCTAAAACAAGAAAATTGGCGTTTTTTCAAACTTTTGGGATATTTTTCCTATATTTTATTCAAAATCTTATTTCAGTTTTATTAAAGCGATCTTATTTTTTTCTATGAGAAAATTTTACCGTGGGGCTCACTATGAAAAGCAAGCGTCTCCTTTTCTATTGTTTTGAACAATTATGATTGGACAAAACCATTAAACACAAAAGAAACACTGTCTTGTAAACAGCATTTTGCAGATTTTACTTATTAATAAGAAATCTGTAACCCTTAGCTTGATACATCAACATCGCGAAAATTAAAGAATTTCTACGTGGGGAAGTTTTTTTTGCTGCAGAACAATAGAAACCTCACTAGTTCTTACGCGCATTGTTACTTAATTATTGTTTTTATTGGACGTGATATAGTACACAGTACCTAATATTATGATTCCATGACAAATCCAGCACAGCACTTTGATGACCTGGTTCTCCTGACTGTTTAGATATCTGGTTAAAAAAATTAAAACAAAAACCTCATAGAAATTACTTCCAAATGGAAATCAAAACATCTTCAGTTTTAATTATATAGAGAATAATACATGGGCGCGCGGAGATATGAAATTTATCTTCGAGTTGAACACAAGAAGATAAATTCCATATCTCCCAGCGACCATGTATTATTCTGTTTATTATTTAACTTTAAAAGTAAATCTCGCTGTGTGATTGGCCGAACAAAAATCCAAATTGATAAATAGGAATATCACCACTGAACACATATGTTGATATGATTTTTATCACATGAGAGAAACACTGTATGTTATATAATAAATTAAAATATTCCCTAGTACATATACATAGAAGGCAGTAGAGCAAAGCAACAGAAGACAAACATTATGTCAGCTTACTTTTTTATTTTTCTTCTTCTTCTTGCCAAGAGAAGCAACAGGCTCTAAGGAGTCAATCATATCAAGATCCCAAATATTGATGACTGGCTCCATTGTCCCAACAGCTACAAAGTTACCTGCAATTAGGACACAAAGTTGAGTTGAAATGACATATCTATATTGGTTAGTTCATGGAGTCGTTTTTACATGAGTGGCAAACGGTATGCTTACAAAACCACTATGATACGGAAGAAATTCAAATGTTTTCTTAGAAACTATGGCTAAGATACGATATAATACCGTTTCCAACCCATACGAAAACAACTCTATACTGTTAGCTCAAATAAAAATAAATAGGATGCTTCACTTTCATGTTTATGCTCTTTTTATTAAACTTATCACTAATCAACCTCATGCTTCTAAAACAATGGATTACATAGTTACCATAAATATTGGAGATTGTAAAGGGCATTGAGACATGAGGTGAAATGTGCTATATAAGCATTACATTACATTACATTACATTACATTTATTGATAAAAATCAAGAAATAATTGAAAATGAACATAAAAGGAATAAATTTTAACTGATGTGTCTTTTATCCAGAATAAAAAAGTTTTGCCAAACCATCATGTTGTACCACCATGGGCGTTTGCAATTGGATGTCCCAAGAACACACACACAGGAATCCCAATTTTACTAGCATGTACAAACACTACACGATTTGTGCTGTACAGATAACTTGGGATCCCTGTGCAACTGCAACACAGGAATCCCAACGTTAGTAGCATGTACAAATACTACACGATTTGTGCTGTACAAATAACTGGGGATCCCTGTGCAACTGCAACACAGAAAACTGAATGTTACTAGTATGTACAAGCACTACAACATTAATCTTTGTGTTGTATTTATAACATGGGATTCCTGTGCAATTGCTACAAAGGAATCCCAATGTTAAATGTATAGCATAGATGCAATATAAGTCAAAAAGCATATTTATGTCTACTGTATTTGGTATTAATCTAAACCATACCTGGGCCATTGCTGTTATCTGGATCAAAGTCCATCCATTCTAGAGCCAGTGGGAAAGAATCCATCAATAGGTCATGATGGACGTAGTAGTTATCTTCTTCTTCATTCCATACTGAACATTAACGATAACAGTATGCAATGGTAAATAACATTGTGAATGAATGGCCCATAATAACATGCACCAGGCATATGTACTGAACATTAACAATAACAATATGCAATGGTAAATAACGTTGTGAATGAATGGCTCGTCATAACATGCACCAGGCATATGTACTGAACATTAACAATAACAATATGCAATGGTAAGTAGTGTTGTGAATGAATGGCTCATCATAACATGCGCTATGCATATGTACATGTAGGGCAAGATGCCCTTGCAAATAAGTTTAAAAAAATAGTTCTTCTTGAAATACAAATCTACAAGCAGATTGGCTTTTTTCCCTCTAGAATATGACCAGTCAACTTGTCCTTTCAAAATTTGATCTGGGAGGTCAAGTACCAAGTTTGAAGGGACATTGTCTTTTGAGCTGTCCTTATTTCGAGCCCTGGAATATTATGCTTCATTATAGATTTGCATGTATGCATACAAAATATTTTCCACAAATAATGATCTTCTTTTAAAATTGGACGTAAAATTAACAGAACACACAACAGAAAATTAGCTATAATTCATTGCACAGTTTTGTTTTAACAAATCAAAAACAGTTTTCCGTGTTTGATTATCTGATCAAAACACTTGGGATGCTGATAGAACACAAGAGGGGCGTTGGAAACCACAGCCTCTCTAGTGTTCTGTAAATAGCCCATGTGTTTTCATCAGAGTATTAAACACGTAAAACTGTTTTTGATTTGTTTTATAAAATAACAAACACACGAAAATAACAAAAAAAGTGAATTCAAAGTAAATTCTCTCTTCATTAAATTTTATTCAAACTGTCCAATAAGTGGACACGATAGATTAGAATTTGGCAGTTGAAATGCTTGTGTTGGCAAAATTGACGACACCATGTTTTGATACTTTTATCAAACATGGTTTTTGACCAATTGTAGTGTGCATACTATTCCAATTATTTTATAAATGTGGTACATATCTTACAAAGTATTTCCAGGTTACTAAACTCGTCTTCAACACGCCCTGTGACAATCAGATTATCCATGTCTTTGACTGTAAAATCATCTTTGTCTTCATCAAGCTATGTGTAAAATAAAAAAACAATCATGAAGATTGAAATGAAAAAATGTTAACTAAAAGCCAGTGTAACTAATAAAATTCAACACATAAGGTTTTTTCCTGTATAGATCATGTGCACACCACATAAGCATGAAACAATATTCTTAAGAGAGCGGATCAGTAAATGTCGACCAGGGGTGCGCAAAATGATTTTTTCGAAAAATCCCAAAATATTCCTCAAGATAGCTTTTTATGAGTTATTGATAAAAAAAATATTAATAGGTTGGCTGGAGTTAATGTTTTGGTGAATCCGAGCATTTTTAGTACAATGGCTTCCTAAGGTCTCAACTACTGTCTAGAACCGGTGTTGAATGAAAAATTAATAAAATAATGAATACGATGTCTAACAACAATTTGAGCATTTGTTCAAAATAACACATGTTTGAGCTTAGTTTCTGTGTATTTGCGTAACTTTTCGTTTAAAACTCAATTTTTGACAGATTTTTGAGTTTTTTCATAATTTCACTCAATTTTGACGATACTAAAATTCACTATTTTCGGAAGGTCGAAAAACAAATTGCTACATGCCAAAGTGAAATAATAGAACATTCTCTATAATAGTGACCATTTCTAGTTTACAAAAATGTAATAAAATTTTTGGGCCACTAAAACTACGATTTTTCAGCGCTCTCCAAAGTTTCCCTCTCGGGCGCATTATCAGTCACTTTGTTGCCGTCACGCAATAAACAAAGTCTATTCCGGAACGATGGAAAATTTCACTCAACTCAACCAAAATGATGAAATGCCCTATAATAGTAATTCTCGACAATCTGTAGCTTCTTTCATATTTATTCGAACTATTTTTGAGTTATTATGACCATTTATTTGGTGATTAGTTGCTAATTCGCAATGTTTGTTTTGTTATCGTTCGACTATTGGCTGCCCTTGTAGCAAAAAACGGTCGACTGACACCTAATCTAATCTATCTGCTTTCATGATATAAAGAAGAAAGACACTTTTGTTGCAGAATATTTTAATGATATGTTGTATTTCATCCGTTTCTTTAGCTGTTGTTGGATAAAATCGGTTTTGATTATGTTACTTGAGATTGCGTTACACTTTAGGTGTAATTATAGTTACACATTTATGCGCCAAACTAAGCAATCTTTATTCAAAATCATAAATCTCTACATGTGATGCATAATTACAATAATACAATTACAGTTTACAATTTTGATTATAAATCTGCTTTGTGAGTCTAAAGCCTTGTGTTACGCCACAAAATGTAATAACACACAAAATGTAATAACAACGCAAATGTAATAGCTTTTTCCGCAAAATGTCATATTAACGCAAAATGTAATAACTTTTGCCACAAAATCTAATAACTGCTCTAACGCAAAATGTAATAACTTTTGACGCAAAACGTAATAACATCAGAAAAGTAAACAAAATGTTTTAGGAATGAGGAAAAATAAAAGGAACGACGATATATAGGTTGGGCGACAAGTATAGAAAGCAAAATGACAGAATGGCATCAAACAGACTGCACATGTCACAAAACCCATGCACCTTCTCATCAAGTAGAATCAACAGACAAAAGATAGGTGCATTATTTTCAAACGGATACTGGCAAATATTACACAAGAGCGCGCTAGTACGTGGCCAATAAAATCATTCTCTGAGGACTTATTCACTACAAAAAATAATAATATTAGTAGACGCGAACAGCCCGGATAATAATTTTATTTGTTTATTTATTTGTTTGTTTAATTTGTTTGTCTGTCCGTCCGTCCGTCTGTCGCTTATTCGGTTCGTCCATCCAGTCAAAACGTGCAAGTAATTGTAAGCTTACAATTTCAAAAACATAGTAGTAAATAAACGAATTTACATTTTTATATTTCAAAACAAGATGTTACTGTTTTAATAACAAGTTTTGAATGTTATGTAGGGCGTGGTGAATTCGGCAAAATAGTGTCGTTGATGGAGCACCCAAAAAGACGTCAGTAACATTATCCAAAAAATCATCTAAGAAGGCTTCACCACGCACCTCATCCCATGCCATCCATTCACATCCAATCCAATCTCATCCCATGCCATCCATTCACATCCATTCCAATCTCATCCCATCCCATCCATTATTCTATTCTAGTCCGTCTTTGTCTATTAAGTAAACATTGACTTCCGATCCAGCAGCAAGTTTCTGAAGTTATTACATTTTGCGTCAAAATTTATTACATTTTGCGTTAAACAGAGTTATTACGTTTTGCGTCAAAAGTTATTACATTTTGCGTTAGAGCAGTTATTACATCAGTTGTGGCAAAAGTTATAACATTTTGCGTTGTTATTACATTTTGTGTGAGTCTCGTGGGGAAGGTAAAAGAAGACTCTGCTCGCAGGGTACCATATATCATCACATGAAACGTAAACTTTTGTCTGTTAGCTGGCAAATCTCCTCCGACGTAAAGAGTCGGTTAGTCTTAATCATAAGATACACTGTTATACTGGCCGTTATACTGTAAGATTTTGTGTAGCACACAACTTATACTTATGATGCATGTTATTTTTGCAATTGTGCTTTATAAACTTCATAAATAAACTGTCATGCAATTTACCTGCTCTCGCAAGGAGAAGGCACGAGCTTCCGTGTCCAAGTCCAGCTGATCTGAGCTGTTCGATGTTTTTGAATGACCTTTTATAGTTTTTTCACTATTCTCTAAAGCAACACATTGTGTAGCCCAAGGATTAAACTTGCTTGAACCTCAGAAACCATAAACCAAAGACTAGAATCCACTCACCGCCTTGTGATTGCAAAAGCAAAGAATACGTAGTGATTGTGGAATTTGTCAGCTCATTATTGCATTCCACTGACTTCTTCAAATTTCACTGATCTGTGTGTATTTTGTTTTTGATAAGTCGCACTACTTTTCATCCTCGGAAACCCAGGCGGTATACTCTGTCGCTCGAAAATGACCTCATAGAATGCGAACTCACTTGAACATCTCTGGAAAGTGGTCTCGCATGTTTGCGGAAAAATACGGGGAAAAACCTGCGCATGATAGCAAGGAGCCTTGGGCTCTATCGAGCCACTGGGCACAAAAATTATTATGATACCGAACGGATGTACACAGGCTACAATGGTAAGTAATCGACGATAAAGTATGTCTTTTGACGTTTTATTCATTTATCTATTAATTTCAATGCATTGCAGAGAATGATGGATAAAGTATTAGAAAATTACAAATGCTGATCTAGAGCAACAAGCTTTTGTGTAACGCAATGACTTCAGCAGTACTCGAAACATTTTATGATATTGAACATGGCTAAATACAGCAAAAGATAAAAAACGCATTATTGAAATATTATTGTTCTGCAAAGCAAATAGATTGTATTAGTTTAAACTGACTTTTACAGGCAGCTATGTCGAACGATAACAAAACAATCATATTTGCGAAATAACAAACTAATCCCCAATAACTAGTCATAACATCTCTGTAAAAGACACAGAGTACATGGAATTACTATTTCAAAAAAAAAAAAAAAATTAGCATTTTAAATGAATTGAAATTGAAGTGAAATTTTCCATCGTTCTGGAGTAGAGTCTGTTTATTGCGTGACGACAACAATGTGACTGATTATGCGCCCGAGAGGGAAACTTTGGAGAGCGCTGAAAAAACCGATTTTATCTAACAACAGCTAAATAAAGAAAAGGATGTAATAAAACATATCATTAAAATGTTCTGCAACAAAGGTGTCTTTTTTTATCATGAAAGCAGACAGATTGGATAAGGTGTAATCGACCGTTTTTTTTGCTACAAGGGCAGCCAATAGTCGAACGATAACAAAACAAACATTGCGAATTAGCAACTAATCACCAAATAAATGGTCATAATAACTAAAAAATAGTTCGAGTAAATATGAAAGAAGCTACAGATTGTCGAGAATTACTATTATAGGGTATTTCATCATTTTGAATGAATTGAGTGAAATTTTCCATCGTTCCGGAATAGACTTTGTTTATTGCGTGACGGCAACAAAGTGACTGATAATGCGCCCGAGAGGGAAACTTTGGAGAACGCTGAAAAATCGTAGTTTTAGTGGCCCAAAAATTTTATTACATTTTTGTAAACTAGAAATGGTCACTATTATAGAGAATGTTCTATTATTTCACTTTGGCATGTAGCAATTTGTTTTTCGACCTTCCAAAAATAGTGAATTTTAGTATCGTCAAAATTGAGTGAAATTATGAAAAAACTCAAAAATCTGTCAAAAATTGAGTTTTAAACGAAAAGTTACGCAAATACACAGAAACTAAGCTCAAACATGTGTTATTTTGAACAAATGCTCAAATTGTTGTTAGACATCGTATTCATTATTTTATTAATTTTTCATTCAACACCGGTTCTAGACAGTAGTTGAGACCTTAGGAAGCCATTGTACTAAAAATGCTCGGATTCACCAAAACATTAACTCCAGCCAACCTATTAATATTTTTTTTATCAATAACTCATAAAAAGCTATCTTGAGGAATATTTTGGGATTTTTCGAAAAAATCATTTTGCGCACCCCTGGTCGACATTTACTGATCCGCTCTCTTAATATTTATTGCCAGATGCATGCAGGTTGTACGCATCTTTGTTTACATAATCTAGAGATTCTAGTTTCTATCTGGCTTCTATCCAAGAGGAAATTACGGTTAAAACACAGGAAAATCAACTTTGAAGTTTACCCGGGAGATTCAGGCCTTCGCCCGGGAGACTGTGAAACGAGGCCCAAAACCTGGAGACTCCAGGTTTATCCGGGAGGGTTGGCAGCTATGCACTTAGAGTAAATACAATACCACAAAGGGATTGAAATAAAAGCTGCCTTTGGTTACGACTCTGTGAATTCTTAGTTAGTGCACATTAACTAAATAATATCTAGCACTAAAATAGCTAAGAATTGTTTTATGGTTGTTGACTCGATAGTTGATACTTTTTCAACAGCCATACACACTAATATGTCCCTTCATTTTCTATATTCAACTAAATTTTAGTTATAACTATAAATGTTATTTAGATTAGTTTAATTGTAACTTGTAACTTTGTGTGCGAATAAAATTGAATTGAATTGAATTGAAGTTTTCCCCTTTTGTGACATACACTCTATTAGGTATACATTAACATAAACAGAAATACTTTACATTTTAGATTTGCGATATTTGATTTTAGTCATTTTATAAACAAATCATTTTATAGCTGATACAGAGTGGAATTTGGCTAATTTGCTTGTTACTATTTCAAGCATGGAAATTGATTGTATCATCATTTTTTCCTTATATCATAAGTAACAAGTAAATCCAACTGTACAATAATTTTTTACCATCCTTAACAGCTTCCATGAAATGACACAAACACAGAACTTTCTATTAATAAATACAAATCAAAGGAGACAAAAAAAAAAAAAAAAAAGAAATCAATCTGACTGTTAGAAAAAGTCTCACATAAACAAGCATTTGTTAAAATATTACCTCATCTTTGATTAGGACGTAAGGATCATTGTCATTCGTAGCAAAGTAAGAGAGACCAGCCATTCCTGCCCCTTCCATACGAATTCCTTGAAGAAAGAAAATGTGTGATATTAGTGAATAACAATGGCATGTTATTGTTCAATGGAATATATCTTTGATGCACCTAATTAAAAAGAAAACATTGTAGAAGAAAAAAAACTGGATGGCAGTTGTCAAACGTTGATTATGTAAAGTATGCGGAAACCAACAGTAAGACACAAAAACTTGGTAATTTAACTACATGTTTTATAAAGTAAAGATAGTTTAAAACAGTGCTTTAACAATTGAATAACGTATATTTTGCTGCATTAATACCACACCATTTTTAATTAGCGGTCCAGTGGTCCATTAGGCATTCTCTTCAACCGCATTTTTAATGAGTACATATAGTACCTATTTCAAAAACGGTTGTCCTTAGATTTTTCTGCATTCCACATACTGAATACTGCAAACTGAGCACCAAATACTGCATTCCAAGACCAAAATGCATTGTTGACAATACTTAAATGCATTATTATATAATCATCTTAATTTGTGATCAATGCCAGCTCCACTGTCACAGTCCACACGGCATTCTTAACTTCAATGCATTTTATTGTCAACTTACAATGAATTTCGATCTTGGAATGCAGTCTTCGGTATTCAGCATTCAGTATGTACTGTTATATTCAGCAAAATCCAAGGACAATCTTTTTCAAAATATTCATGATATGTAATGTAGTACCTTCTTCACCATCTTCATCGTAATCATCCAGATCATACTCATTTAAGATATCTTCTAATTCCTCAACTTCTACGTCATCCTCATCATCTGTTTTTTTCTTTTCTTTTGACTTATTCTGTTTTTGTGCTTCTTGCTCTTGCTTTTCTCTGGAGAAAAATTGTATAATTATTTGTATTTACAACCATTTTTGTTGAAGTCCACCCCTCAAAGCTAAAAGTCTTGTCTAGAACCTTGCATTTTGGTGCATGTCAATCTAAAAGCCGACAAAGTGTTCACTTTGATCAAACGCAACAGTCTGCCACACATTAACAGCTTTTGTATCATACTCAGATGCTTTATGACTTGATAAAGCAGTTGTGCTCATATTCTTTTAACACCTCAATTAGCTTAAGTAAGTACTTTGACTATCTTGCAGGTTTTTGAAAACCACCTCAGAATTTATACTCTGATTTACCTTAATTTTTCCCTAGCATCATCAATAACTTCTTTAAGTTCCTCTTTAGACAACGTAACCTGATGAAAAATTGAAGTATAAAAACAGTCATATTCAATTCCAATCAGTAAGTCGCGGGAAAAAATAATCGAAAACCAGACACGATATTCGTTGTATTTTCATCTGGCATAACTGAAATACACATGTACAATAATTTCCACATCCAGTTTATCCATGTTTGTTTTTTCTATAAAATCCACTTAAAAAACAAATAAAAACAACTCAAATCATGTTTAGCTTTCAATTATCTTTTCCTATGAGAATGATAAAAAAATGCTTTAAAACATCAACCTTAATTCAGAACTTTTAATATCGTTAGTAGAGAATGACTGTAAAATGTTTCTTTTTGGAAGACATAGACTTAACTCTATTTCAAGACGTAGTTTACAAGAGTTTTTATTAAAAACTCCATTTATTTTCTCTTTCTTTAAATCGAAACTACACAGCCATAATTCAAGTATATAAGAGCATATAAATAGGGATAAATATCCACATAAACAAATTAGAAAATTTGTACCTGGTCAGATTCAAATATAGATTCACATACCTTTTCAGGATTTTCTTTAGCTGCTCCACGCTTTACCCAAGCAAGACAACTGATCATTTTGTAGATTGAAAAATTACTTTATCTAATTAAGATGACATCTTTACAATAAAAACTAAAACAATCGTGTTTTGTGATTATTTCCACAATTTTTCTTCGACTTCTTGAATTTGTTTGGTTTCACGTGCTGGAGCTTGGTAGCCAAGCCAGTACTAAACGGCCGCGACTATTTTAAAACTGGGTACTAGTATTTTTTTCAGTAGGGAGGGGTGGGTCGGCTATGTACATTGTTTATTTCATTTCGATCATTTTCAAAGTTCCCTGATGAGTGGTGAGGTGTATTAATTGAATTAGCCACAAGCACTATGACGTCACATGTAAACAAATCTATTGTTTTAATGCTAAGAATCATGGGCAAAAGGGGGGATTCAACATCTTAAAATCAATGAAAAATAAGGTAAAAGTTCATTTATAATATTGGAACAAATTATAAGTATAAGTACAATGCCAAATGTATCAAAGGAAAAATATTTTGCCAGAACTAGATGCATTTTTATTCATGTAAACAAGCCATGACGTCATAGTGCTTGACGGCAATTGTTGGGTTGATCCTAAGGGGCAGTCAGGGCTATCCGCTCTCCATTCCAGTTTCCAGGTATCAGAAAGGTAAAAATCAGTTGGAGAAAAATTAGAGACGGAGTCGGCGAAAGCACTACCGAAGTGTGATAAAGATCAATGTGGTACGATAAAGAGCAATAAGGTGCAATAACAGGGACGGGGCGTGTTTTGAATTCGAAGGGGGGGGGGACAAGGGGGGATACCGACCTCCGAAGGTGGTTGTTTTTTAGAGGGGCCCCAGGAAAATTTTGAAATTACAACCCTCGAAAGTGCGATTTCCAACAAGTTGACTGACTTACGAAGAGAAGGTTAGCAGGGCTTACTCCTAAATTTTCAATAGAGTAAAACACACACAAATTCTAATAATAGTAATAATTATTGGAGGGAGAGCTGTAGCCCCCCATCACTCCCCTGTTCGACGGTCCCTAAGTAAAGCTGGTGTGATAAAGTGTGAAATCATGCAGTATTTGTGATACAGTTTGATAATATCACGCGCTATGTACGTGATAAAGTGTCAACCTTGCAGCCCAGGTCTAATGTGTTGCTAGTATTTTTTACTAGTCAGTTTACCTCTAATGTGGTGCGTTTACTTAATTTCATCGTCAATTCAGTATGTCTAAGTCAAATCACGGCCATGGCACAAAAAAGGTAATTTTATCAAACTCAGTGACAGGCCATAAAAAAATCACATTCAGGAACTGAAATTAAAAATTTCTTCACATAAGCAATTTCACCGTCTAAGTTTTAATTCATATATATGTTTTCCAGATAGTGTGCAGGTGCACTTTAAACACTCAGTCAAAAAGCCTAAACAGGCCCTGAGGCTTCACGAAAGAAACATCAATGAGGAAGAGATTGATATACTAAGAACGAACTGCAGTTTGCCTCGCTTCAGGTCCCTGGTCCAATTTTGGTATTGCTACAGGCTCCTGGTCATTTTACGGAATGCATGGTATGCAATCGAATCTCGAATTTTGAGAGAGCGTGTTGTACAGGGTTATAAAGTTCTAAGTTCATGTTACTAATGAATATGATAATATATATATCTACTGTGAAATAGCTGGCTTGCTTCGCTCACTTCCGGCTCTGTCTCTCTGCTGCGGCAGCAAAGAGACCATTTGCAAGGCGCTCTGGCAGTGGATGAATGATATCATCATGGAAATTGTCTATTTGTAAGTCTGTGAGCAAACAAGTTGAGGAAAGGGCGCGTGTCAGGGACACGTGGACGCCTGCTGGTCGTAGTCTAAATAACTTCTACTTCAACATCATCCATACTATCTCCATCTTTCTTTGATAGATTAGCACGATTATACGACACCCGTCCCTTAGCGTTCCCATTTTGCTCCAGTCCAAAGATTCTCCAATAAACTGTCTTCATTGCTCGCCCATACTTAGGTATACGCCAGATAAGAATTATGGGATCGAGGAGGAACTTTATGAAAAGGATATCATCACAGATGTAGCGCGCTATGGCCACGTTGATCTCAACCTCCTGGTCTGATTGATCAAGAAACTCCTCGGCGTAAAGAGTAATCGTTCCTGGCCATACAAGCAAGATCTGAAGAAGGGAGAGCAAACATGTCCCTTTTAAGAACTCTCGAGTTACTAGCTTGTTTTCTTGTTCGTCAAGCTGATTTGCTGCTCTCATAGAGAAGAACAGATATGTAACGATATAGACAATCACCAGGGCAACAGTTACTATCGTTACATGAACGACTAAAAACCAAAGGAATAAGACCTCTGCGACATGTTCTGCGAAAAAGTGTGATACAGCCGTGAAAATTGCCGCGTAAACCCAAATCACAATCAGGCCAACCTCAACGCCACGTACCGTGACATGCCGATCGAAAGACATCGGTGACTTGACTGCAATTAGTTGGGATACAGCCAAACCGAGTAAAGTCAGAAAAGAGATGATTACAGTCGCAATCAGCACCTGAACGGCGATGTGATAGAGTTTGTACGACATATCATTCATTCCAACATGTAAATCGTGCGCGTCTGCTGCGCCAAAGAAGGGAAACACTATAAAGGCCAAAATCAAGTCTGCGACAATAACTCCAGTCGAGAATAACCCCAAAGGATTCCTGAAGCATTTCAGTGGATCTTTCAAGATTGCATACAGTGTCATGGCGTTGATGATCACTGTTGGGATCATCAGAACGAAGACATATACAGTAGAAAATATTATGACGCCCAAGAGCGTGTGCAAGTTGGCTGGTTCTTCGTCCGTTCCATTTGTACGATTGAGACTCGATGCGATTGTGGAATTCATAATAACTCTTGTAATAATTGTTTCATCGACGTGGTCCAGTCGTCAATGTCAGTTTTGATCTCAGACGTTCTGTGAAGGAACGTTTGTCCACAGATAGCAAACGCGATGTATTTACGTATAGCAGTCTATCGTAAACAAGGCATAAAGCAATATTTAGTTTCAGACTATATCGATTACAGGTCATTTGTCACTCATTACGAGCATTTTAATGGCCATCAAAAACGCACGTTGAAAATCGTCACTCGATATCTAGTCATGACTTTCTTTTGCGTTGCATCAATTCAAAATCTGAAAGACAAACAAACAAACAAACAAACAAACAAACAAACAAACAAACAAACAAACAAACAAAAACAAATACAAATATAAACGCAAATATGCAATAACTGAATGAACAAACAAACGAATATACAAACAAAAACCAAAAGAAAAGAAAAAAACGGACACACGAACGGACAAACTGGCAGAAAACGAATAATTAAGCAAACAATGCAACTAAAACGAAAACAAAACAAATGAACCAAATGAAACAATCAGACAAGCAAACAAACAACAAACAAATCAGCAAACAGCACTAAATAAACAATTAAAATTGAATAAGTCGTTAAGTTTTATTTTGTTCAATTATTGGTATTTCACTTGTGAGACAGAATAAACTGCAATAACGACTTGTAAAATTGCTAATAAATTATGGATATATTTATGATTACTGACCCTCGCTTACATAATTATCAAGTTGGGTGAGTAGCGCATTTGGAAGGCAGTCTGCTAAATAATTCAATTCCACTCAAAAGTTCAGCTTGGTTAATTTCTCACTGCTTCTCGACCCATCAATCGGAGAATTTGAAGAGCCCGGCCACTTCAACAAAAAGAGAATAAATTGCACCCACCCTTCCCCCATGTTTAGCTTTGTAAGGAATTTTTAAGATCTAAATATATCTGACCTGTGCGAGATTAATTATGGAGATGCATCAAATGGCAGATTCACATCTTATCCTGGAGAGCGTTAACTTATTTGGTCATCTCTCAGAACAAATCATATCTCTCCCTACCCCCGCAAAGGCAAAGCTTGAGAAGATAAAATCATAAACCACACACCTTCCCCGAGAGTTATGTTGGGAAGGCCAAAATGTCTGTCAAGATGGATGGGCTGTCAAATGGACAATCCAACGATTTTAACAAATTTTCCGAAGATGTGATTGATTTCAAGACTTTCTCTCCGTATTTAGTTATTAGAAAAACTAGTTGTAGTGAGAAAAAAACGTTTCACTGTCACTACAATATCATCAGGTCTATTCAAGGAGACACTTTACATGCTCAAATACTACTTATAAATACAATAACCAATATTGAACCAGTTGTACCAAGACTGGATAATGTTATCAACTGAATAAAGGTATTCACTAGCCTCCTCCACATGCATCTCCTTTGGGTTCCCTGTATCAAGCAAAAATGACTGAGAGCTACTGGAGACTAGCCTAAAAAAGAGTATGGGGGAAGGGGCGGGTAGGAGCGATCCAGTCTCTCTCTATCGCGTCCACAGCACACCCAAAAAGCACAAAAATGCCATAGAAAGCCCAAATAAAGAAAGGAGTAGCCTCAAAGGAGGCTAGGTATTCACTGCATTCTTGGGTTGCACGTTACGTCATAGCCGCCAAGTTGGATGACGATAACAAAGCATTCCTTTGTGGTTGCAACCCAAGAATATAGAATTTGTGAGAGAATTTATCCAATTGATAACGCTAATTAACACTTTGTGCAACCAGTCCCTGAGGCATTTAGTTAGCAAAGATATCTCCCATCGGTAGCCATATATTTTTACATTCTGTTGCATTATACAAAAACTCCTCTCCCTGGCCCTGGTCTTTGTCCAGCCAATTCCTGGCCATACCATAGCTAACAAGCGTACGTTTGACATTAACTGCGGAGGTGTATTCAACAAACTTGCTACCCTCTGCTGACCCGAAGTACCACATTGCTTCAACATCCTGGTGTTCTGTTAAGTATTTAGTGAGGTGGTCGCGGTTACCGGTCACTATGTTTATAACTCCTGCTGGAAGGTCCGATGTATCAAATACCTGAAAGTAAGACATATCAACGATAATGAACACCACATATGATGATAACGATGCTGCTGATGATAATAATAGTGATGACAATGATTCTGATGTGTCAAGAATACATAATTCCTTTTAAAGAAACTATGGTCATCCCTCTCACAACGGTTTACGAAAAAAGTGTAAATAAAGAATACGTAATTCCTTTTGGACGAGCTATAGACCCCTTGCAGTTTGTTGGAATGCAAACTTGGAGGACAAAACAATGAATTTCTGCTCCTCTGAGAGGAAAATCTTTTGTTTTGTCCTCCAGATGGGGCTGCAAGGGATCTATAGGCGATCTGCATTATGACGTCATATACTACAACTACCAGAATGCTTTGCTTACCTTTTTTAAGGGATTAAGAATTTGAATATGAAAGACATGAATTAGCAAAGAATGCTGGTAGTCATAGTAAAATGACACCATAATGCAGATCGCCTATGGTCTATCACCAATCGCCATTTTCTCTGATGTTTTTTTTTTTTTAATGTGTATCAATGAGTTGATTGTGTGCACATGTCCTGTGCAACTAGTGGATATTTCTCACTGGAAATAACCCTCTGTTTTTTTTTTAAATGTGTATCAATGAGTTGATTGTGTGCACATGTCCAGTGCAACTAGTGGATATTTCTCACTGGGTAAAATAACAATAGTATTCTCTCTGATGTTTATTTAATGTGTATAAATGAGTTACTTGTGTACCTGGTACATGTCCAGTGCAACTAGTGGATATTTCTCACTGGGTATAATGACAATAGTATTCCCTCTGATTACAGCTGGAGCAAGTAGAGACACAAAGGCCAGCAATGGAGACTCATCAGGACATGCAATACCAATCACACCTACAGGCTCATGGATTTTAACTGTTGCACCATAGAATGGAGTTTCCTTGTAAAAAAAGTTCGTTCTTTTCAGATTACATGCTTACTGTGTGACTACCAGACTGACTGACTGACTGACGGACCGACTGAATCACGAACTGACTGACAGACTGACTGACTGACTGACAGACCGACTGACTGACTAGAAGACTGACTGACTAGTAGACTGACTGACTGACCAACTGACTGACTAACCAACTGACTGACTGCATATTGACTGACTGTATACTGACTGACAGACTACATTTTGACTGACCGACTGCATACTGACTGACTGACTTTCTGACTGACTGACGGACTGACTGCATACTGACTGACCGACAGCATACTGACTGACTCTCTGACTGACTGATGGACTGACTGCATATTGACTGACTGACTATCTTTTTGACTGACTGACTGATGGACTGGCTGCATACTGACTAACCGACTGACTGGTTGACTGATTTGCCATTCAAATATCACTGGGTATAAATGTTGTACCTGTACGCTGCCACCATATTTATCAGCATAAGCACCATAGTGGAACAACCTCTCAATAGCTGCATCAACCTCAGCTTTAGCATCATCAACAGAACATCCTGTCATGTCCATTAGTCGCTGTGCTATCTCACTGTGTCTCATTTCAAGGTTTTCTGCCATGTAGTACACTATTTGTGCTCTGTTGTGGGCTGCTCGCTTTCCCCAGCTGAAATAATACCAACAGTTCAACTTTATCTACAGTGGAACCCCTTTATTCCGGACAGTACTGGGACCAAAGAAAATGTTCGGTTTGAAGTGGGTTCCGGTTTACTGAGGTAAATTTTACAAGAGATATTGGAAAAAGTTGAATTCTAGATAAAAATAGGGTGTTCAGTTTAAAGGGGATTTCGGTATATTGAGGGTCTAGTATAGAGGGGTGTCACTGTATAGAGAAAAATATAGCTCAAGGATGCTCACAGTTGCCATACACTACACAATTCAGCTGTGTTTCCAGCATGGTTGTCCCGCCATGGGTATATGATATTTTTCTCTAAGACTTTCTTTCATTACAACACACTGAACACATTCATAAATTACTAATTTATTTTATTTGACTGGAATGTATTTCACTCGTTTATTTATTATTTATTCACATCTATCTATTTATTTATTCATTCACCCACTTATTCATCCACCCATTTATTTATCCATTCATTCATCCATTCATTCATTCATCCATCCAACCATTCATTCATTCATTCATTCATTCATTCATTCATTCATTCATCTATTTATTAATTAATTAATTAATTAATTCAAACATTCATTCATTCATTCATTCATCTATTTATTTATTCATTCACCCATCCATTTATTTACTATTTGCTTTGCTTACCCTGGAGCAGCCTTGTGTGCAGCCTCAACAGCATCTCTAATATCTTTTCTGTTCCCATCAGCCACCTGTGCTATGACCTCCCCTGCAGTGTTTAGAATGGGACAGGAGTAGTTACCATCTGGTCTTTTCTGTGCTCCACCAATATATACTTTATATGTATGATCGATACTGTTATCAAAAGAACACCACAAATTCAATACTAATATCAATATATACTTCAAATTAGATAGGGTATTTCTCGAAGCGTGTAACTCTAGTTTTTCCTTCCCTCACTTCAAATGTACGAGTTTTAAAACCCTGTTGTTTGACTAGAGATACGTTACACAATATCTTAAGATTTGTGAGAAATTAGTGGACATTTATTTAATGCCATCACTAGCATTGTATCTTTATGGATATTTTCATACCAGACAAGATGAGAAAGTCTTTTGTTTTTGAGTCCCTTGGAGAACAAGACTTACTCCTCTACCACTAGGGCTGAAAATGTCAACATAATTGAGACCTTAGTCAAATATTGAATTGCCTTGGCAAATAACTACCTTGGTTTCGAGATGCCATCTTTCTTTCCAGCTTCGCCAACTTTGACAGGGTTTTCATTTGGGTTTTTGACTGAAGAAGGCACCATTGCACCAAATGTCTTCACATCATAATCACTGACATTGGGCCTTGGTCTTTCTTGCCAGGATGGACAGACATACTCATACAGACCCTGAAATAGAAGAAGAATTTCAAGGACGAATTCCAAATACTTTGCACATTAATGAGGGAGGTAAAAGAAGAACTGAGGACACAGGTCACAGCCATCCTCGGTGGTAGGCCTACACAAATAGGTACTAACTCTGAAACATCCCCAGTTGTTTCTCTCTTTTACTCAAAAGCACTCAAAAAACACCAGAGAGAGGACTTATGACGAGTCAGATATTAACTACTTATCAATCTCATGCTTGTAAAAGCAGAGTAAGTGCATCAAGATATTGGATAACATTCACTATATAGCCACAGACTACATTACATTAATGGTACAAGTTCAATGTCTCAAGTAAATTTTGATACAAAAAAATCAAATTATAGAAAACTGAATCAACACTTGAATTATTACATCAATGTAGCTGGACAAAAATATGCCCTTCCTATTGTCCAATGAGCTAATTGTAGAAAAAGACTGCTTAATTTTGTTTTTTGATGTTAAAACATCACTGGAGAAAATACTAAATTTCAATCATTATTTAGCAGTTGTAATTATTAAGGCATTGATCTGCTCAAATGGAAATGGACTTGAGCCTTAAACTTCTCACACGAAACTCTACCAGTCTCTCCACAGAGCCAATGGATAAGTTGCCAGTTACCAGTCCCCTTCGTTATTACAATGCATTTTGGGTTCGCCAAGGGGCAAACAAGAGCTCTGTTCGTACAAATGTTTATGGTCACGATACTATTCGTATTTTCAGTGCTTCATGTGGCACTGTTAAACAGAATTTTCTTCCCAAGTCAAAGGACATGTAATCAAAGAATACTCATGCTTCGTAATTGTAAGTTTATCATGAATATTGTGATGTAGTTGATTAAATTGACTCGCCGATTCTTTCGGAAGTGCGATATTTGTGAAATGCGATCGTTTTATAGTTGCCCTGAAGCGAAACATTATGTGTATAGATAAAAAGGAAATTGCAAAATTACACAATAAAATTATATGAACTGAATATCGATGTGTCTTGTCATTGCAAAGCTAACGTAAACGCTTGTTATTTGGATACTTCTCATCTAGATAAAAACCTCGGAAATCAATCATACAATACGATGAATCAAAAAGAAATTGTAGTGTGTGGCAATAGTAACTGCTTTTACCGAGCTATTGCCCTGGCCATTATCAGCTGTGCTACAAGAATGGATTCATTTTTTAGGGTGATGGTGGGAGAGCATGATGTTTCTTTTCACTCGGCATTGGTGCAGATTCATCACCAAATGTTGACTTCTTTGGTGACTTGTTCTCTTCAAAATCGCAATCTTTCGCACGTTTCCTCTTTCGGGTAGAGTGTATTCTTTCTTTTGGAGATTCACTTGTCGATTTTGACTCTCTATTATTTCATATCCCCGAATGTAAACCGTTGGCGTTCGACATTTACTATGTCTAGCCGCGAAGTGATTACCATATACATTAGTACCAAAAGTTACTCAAAACTTGTCTTTTATAATTATTTTTACCCCATGTAGTATTAAAGGTCTTGCTTTGTTAAAGGTGAGTAAAACCTTAAGATACCAACATGACGTGGAGGGAGAATTTGTTTTTCAAGGTAACCACTATCGATTCGTTTGTTATCACAAGCCCAGACAACACAGTGCTCACCGCAAGGCTCGAGCGAGGCATATTTTACAGTATTCGTAAGACATTCTACATTACTTCCAATTTAGGAGAACCATATTCGAAACAAATCAATGATACTCGATTTAAAATTTTTTATTCTGTAATTTTGCAACAATTTCCTTTTCGTCTAAACACATAATGTATCATTTTAGATCAACTATAAAATGGTCGCTATGTTTACATTTCATAATCGCACTTCCGAAAGAATACTAGCGAGTTATTTCATCATCTGTATCACAATATTCATGATAAACTTACAATTATGAAGCATGAGTATTCTTTGATTACATTTCCCTTGACCTGGGAAGAAAATTCTGATTTCTGGTGCCGCATGAAGCACTAAAAATGCGAATAATATCGTGACCATAAACATTAGTACGAGCAGAGCTCTTGTTTGCCCCTTGGCGAACCCAAAATGCATTGTAATAACGAAGGGGACTGGTAACTGGCAACTTATCCATTCCGACAGGGGTGGATTCCAAGATTGTTTCCAGGAGGGGGGTGCATCGTCTTTAAAAGGGGGTGCACTACGCAGTAAACATGAAATACTGAGGTTATTTAGGAAAAATATTTGATACAACAATTGACTCAAAATCCTCCCAGGAGGGAGTGAGCATCCCCTGCGCCCCTCCCCTAGATCCACCACTGTCCAACAATATTTTTTGAAACATTACTAGTTGCATTTCAGTACTGACTCCCTCTCACCTCTTTTCCTCCATCACGTCCATATCCACTCTCCCTGTAGCCCCCAAACCCTGCGGCAGCATCAAAGAGATTATGGCCATTCACCCAGACAGCTCCAGCCTTGATACTCATGGCTACTTCAAGACACAGAGAAAGATTCTCACTCCAGACACTGGAGCCAAGGCCATAGTTGGTGTTGTTAGCCAGTGCAATGGCTTCTTTAGGTGTTCTGAATGTAAGAACAGCAAGAACTGGTCCAAACACCTGATGGATGAAAATGAAACAAGAAAATATTGTAAGGTAACTCAGAAACTCATAAAGGGATCATGTAGTATGGTTCCATGCTCCAAAATATTCAGACAGAAAAATTGTGACACCATGTTTGGTCAATATTTGAAAATAGTTGCTTGATAAACAAAAATTGCAAAATTTTGCAAGTTTTGGGTGAGACTTTCCTTTCTGTATGTCAAGATGTGTCGCTTGTGTACTTTGTAAGATTTTGGAAGTATAAAAGATATAAATGCATTTGAGTCAGGCCTTTCCACAATACCACAATGCTTGGTCAACTTTCTCTTGTATTACAAAAGTGCAAATTGTGTTATTAATCCGACTCCACTTGAATATGAAAAACAAATTAACAACAAATGCTGGAAGTGGTAGTAAAATGACACCTATTTGTCATATTTGTCATAATATAATATGTCATATTTGTTTGTTTCATATTAAGTAGTTGTACTAACCTCTTCAATAACAATCTTTGATACAGGCTGTACATTGGTAATAAGTGTAGGCGGGTAGAAACATCCCTCAGATGGCTTGCATGCGTAATTCTGATAGACCTGATTAGTGAACAAAATATGTTATTTACAGTGCAACAACTTCAACCCGAAGGATTTTTAGCCAATCAGAAATTGAGAACTCTAATAGACAAGTTATTTCACTTCATTTTAATCTTGCTTAAGGCTGAGGCAAATTCAAATGGATACAATAGATAAAATGAAGTCGAATAACTTTGAAATAGTGTGAACTTGAGTTATCAATTTCTTTGAATTTGAAAAAATCTTAACACTGTAACATCAATATTACATTGAATAATAATAACAACTAGACGCATAACTGCGTGAACTCGTCGTTGTCCTTTACTATAAGAAATAAGTATTATTTGAAATGTCAGTTACGAATTCGCCGCTACTTGTATAAATACACGGCGAACTCCCATACAAAATTCGCGATGTAAAGTACGTTGCACGAACTATGCTGACAAAAATGTAAAATATGATCCAATAAATATATATAGGAATTATATATTAACTAGACGCGTGAACTAGATTGCGTGAACTCAGGGTTCTTTTTTATCCAATCTCGTCCCCAGAGCCAATTTCTTACTGCGCATGCTCGACGAAAATTCTAAATGTCGCGCCTGCGTAAATGAAAGACTAAGCTCTGGGAACGAGATTGTTTTTTATCATGCGACGTCACCGAAATGCCTTGCGCGTTGATGTGATATACGACGCTTTATTCACACAACGGTAACCCTAACGGTGCCCATCCCATTCACTTGATGTTTGACCATATACTTTTTATTACATTTTTGGAATTTTGATGTTTGTGATAAAAATTTTCAATTTTTAAAATTGTATTGTAAATTTCTTTTAGTAGACTCGATCCTTAATACAATAGTTTCCTGCGAAGTGAAAATTATGCGAGTTAGGGGCGCCATTTGAATTACCACAGCAATCCCACAATAATGATAACCATCTTCAAAACTAAACAAAAGACAGAGTTATTTGAATGGGGAGTGTGTGGGTATTCGTGTCTTTAAACAATCTTGTAGTACAAGTAAAGTCTATTAGATACTATTAAAGTATTTAGATTTTATTTCAAGGAACAAAATAAGGTACCCTATTCAAGCAACTTTTTTTGTATTTATAAATATTTTTATTAGAAAACAATAGCAATAAAATACATATAAAATGCATATATATCTTAAATATATAAGTCTAGAAATGTGAACAAACAAACGTTTCCAATTTAACAAAGTGTAAGGAAGGTTCAAACAAAAACCATAAATGTTATCTTGTTTATTAATGTCAATGTCCTTAATCTTTGAATAGAAATACTCCTTTATACACAGAGTTCCTTTACCATTAGGGTTTCTTTGTTATATGTCAATGATGACGGTTTTAAAGCAAACAGTTGCTCAGCTAGAGCCTGTTCGTCCATGTTGATGCAGTCTTCGATAACTGGCTCAAGAACTTCATCTCCCATTTTGAGAGTAACTTTATTGTCGTCGTTATCAATTAGTAAAATGTTGGCTATAAATCCATTCTCACAATCTTCTAAGGGCATTGTGCCACATTGCTGACATTTCACAGTGCTGTGACAACTTGAAGCAATTCGCTTATGACAGTCAGGGCATCTGAAGAACTTGTCAAATTTCAATACCCTTTTGATCTTCTCTACATTGAGCGTTATATTTACATCGGTGTGTGATGATTCATGACAGGTTTCATCACATACTATAGCATCGAGATCTTCGTCTTGTATGGGAGATATTTTAGTGGCTCTTGTCGTTGAGAGTTTTTTCTTAGAGTTCCAAATGCGAACTTGCAGGGGAGCGAAGTGGTAAACTTGTCCAACTTTGAGGTCGTCGATATACTTATCCCACACGTCAAATGGTATGGCAGCGGTAGCGTCTTGGATGTTAGCAACTGTTAACTTCAATCCTTTAGATCCAACTAGTTTTGATTCTTCCACGGTTATCAATTTAGCTTTTACAGCTACAGTCTCCCATTCTCTTTTCCGGTTAAGGATGTCCATAATAGTGCTATACTCATCATTGTCGATAGTGATTTCCTTGTTAAACTGAAATGAGTATTCGGACGGCGTGGCTATATCAACATATGTCATGTCATTGATAACTATTTTGTTGTCTTCTGTACGAGTAAAATCTTTAATCTTTATGGCTGTTTTTGTCTCTTGACTTTGAAGAAACAATTTCTTTTTCTGCGGCGAATACAGGAGGGCTCTTGTACCTTTCGTAGGCGATGTTTGTAGAGTCATCGTCAAATAATTCATGGTGTTCCTCTTGTTTCTTAATGGTTCAGACACATTAAGTGTATAAGCAATCATGCTTTCAGCTTCGTATTTTCGTTTATGAGGGCTAGAACCGTTCAATTTTGACATTGCCATTGTTGTTTGCAAGTGAGTAATGCAAAGCCAGTTCTGGGCTTTTATACGACGGGACGGATCGGATCGACGTGGATAAGTTTTCACACTTACGTCCGAGAAAACAGGAAAATTTTGATACTGGCAATTAATTGTTTTTTATTGGTTAGTAAAGGCGCTTTGTGATTGGTCAGTTATATTACAGTCGCTACTCTCATTGGTGAATTTCGATCCGAAATTATGTCAAGCTTATGGAGATTGTTTGTAAAAGATTACTAGTAAAAGAGGTAAGAGAGTGAGTTGTAGAATAAATTCGGAGAGATCAAAGATGTTTATCTTATCAAAACTGTTGGTGGCTGTAGATGGTATTGTTTAGAGGAAGTATGCAAATTTATGATTGAACCAGAATAAGAGTTTAAATTAAAATAAATACACAAGAATCATATACCTTGTCAGTAGTCATCTAATTCTTACTATTTTTACTACAAAATAATAAAAATTAACAAGCATATTTGAATAAAGCTTTTTTTCATGCCGGACAGATGTGTTTTATTATACAATATCATTATTATATTATATTTTACAATTAAGGAGCAGTACATTAAGTGTATTACTCGAGATGGTTCAGTTGTGCACTTACAACTTAAAGAGTAATACACCATAAAGTGTTTACCCGAGATATTTTCTTATTTACAATAATTACATTAATCAAAATGAATTTTTTTTGTGCGCTAGTCTAGATATCCTCTATACCGAATACATTATACGAATGAAATCATCGTAATAAGACTTTTAAAATTCCTTTATATATCAACTATGAACGGCCAAGAAGTAGATTTAGAGGATTTCAGATTCCACTGATTACAGTCAGGAGTTACTTCACGAAAGTTGTCATCATTTTACAGTTTCCTAGGAAGTCCGTAGGGATGTACCAACTAGTTTATTTATTTTTAGTTTATATAGGCCACTGAACTTTTGTTGAATTAACTTGCACGAGATAGAGCTTCAATCAATCATGAAGATTATTCTTTGATTTTCTTGACAAAGTACATTAATTTTAGTACTGACAGGCTAGAAGATAACTTTTTTAGATATCTCAATATCAAGTTCTGTTGTTGAATACTTTTCACGGTACGGGTCTTGAAGTTGTATAAAGTTTCTGAAACATCAGTTCATTTATCATATTTCTTAATTATACCATCCATTAGTGATGTCTTCATTAGTATAATTTTTGGTAATTATCATAGCTGATCTTGATAGGTTTGTTTACTCCTGATTGCTTTTGAAGTAGCTTCTTATCCATCGAGTTGATCTATGAACAAGGAAAAAAGAAGAAATATTTGTCAATAGTTCAATTTGACTGTCAGTCGCATTTTGATAGTTATACCTACCTCTGAGAAAACAGTGTAACACTTGATGTGCTTCCTGTTTTTGATTGGTCTATCTGGTGTAGACCAAGATGGCCGCCATGATAGCTCAAGATGGCGGCCATGACCATTGTGTAATTTTTTCAAAGAATGAAATTGCCAGTTGTTTTTTCTTTTATTTGGATTACTGCCTACATTTTTGTTGCTGCTAAGGCTTGAAGGTAATTAAATAACTTACTAGTATAAGATTGCGTGTAAAAAGGATATTATTTTAAGAACCGTTCCAGATGATAGACTTGATTATGATTTTACCGTAAGTTTATAACTTTTGTGCGATGCATGGATACAGCAGAGTAATAAGCTATCTTAAGTTATTTTGTTCATATTTCAATTGTAATTCTTACACAATCATGGTCAGAATAATAGACACTGATAACTTCATTTGTTATTTTGTCTTCAATAGGTTGTTTGACGAATACTTGATCCAATAGACTGCCACTTGATATAAATGTAGATTCATCAACAATTTGAGCATATTCATAAGAGTTTAGTAGCTGTAAAAGTGAGTTGTCAATAAAGTGATTAATGTTAAAATCGCCTAGTATAATATCAATTGTATTTGTTTGAATAATGTAAGAGAGATTTTGTAGATATTGATGAACATTGGAGTTGTTTTTCCTATAAATCAGAAGAAATGTCATTGACATGCTTTGGTTCTGAAGTAAATTTACATCAAACATCCATCCATTAATGCTTTGAAAGTATTGTTTATTTGTGATATTAGTATTGGGTTTATTGCATAAAGCTAAACTGAGATACTTGTCATTTGGATGGTCTTGTCGGTGTAGTTTGTATGGATACAGAGTGCCTCTTATAGCATTGTCTGATTGATGAAGGTGCAGTTGAGTTTCTGTGAGAGCTAGAATATCTGTACTGGTAAGGTTAATATCATGTTTGATATCAATACTATGTTTTCTAAGTGAGCGTATGTTTAACAAACTAACAGTGAGTGTATTAAGTGCAATAACAGAAGATAGACTATTTTCAGTGATCTGCCTTAATCGTTCATATTCAGAGTGTACTTTGGGATTAGCTCTTACATGTTTATTTTCTATTTGACCAATAACATGTAATCCTTGTAAAGATGTGGCTCTGCTTAGTGCTACATAAATCTGTCCATAGTTAAAATGATTCTGTCTGTTGAGATCAAAACTAACAACGATTTGACTTAGTGTTAGTCCTTGTACTTTGTGCACTGTACATGCCCATGCTAGAGTAATAGGAAATTGCAGTCTCTGTAATTCTGGTGAGGATGGTTTTCCTGGCCTGATTTTTATTCTTGCAAGTACAGGTTGTATTGGTACAGAGTTATTATCTCTAGCATATTGATCAGAATGTTTCTGTATGGCATTAACACCAGCTTCACAGTCATCAAACTTGATATACACAATAGAAGGCTTGTTTGTCTGAGGATTGATAGTTATTTTGGTGACAGTACCCATTTGACCATTTATTAATCTATCGTTAATATCTATATTTGTGGTTATCATCACGCGGGAGTCAACTTTCAATAAGATTTCAGAATCAAGACCACCAGTCTCTGATCTTCCTCTAGCTAATACTCTATCAATATCTTGTTTTGTAACATGTTGTGGATATTGATCTATTGCTTTCAATCTGTACAATGACCCATTCAGTTGTTCTAGATGTGCATTATTATGTTGATCTACAGGTGCATTTTCTGCAAAAATATGTAATGCTTGTGTTGGATAACTGGTTTGATTTGTAATTAACCTGGATTGTACTATTTGAATGTCATCTTCACTTTGTGAAGCAGTCCTGAACCTGTTTAATAATTCTGTGAATGGCTGATCATCTTTTTGCCTCATAATCTTGGTTAATTCTAACATTTGAAATACTGACCATGGATGGCATAAGTTAAAGATATTGTTTTTATAGTCTTCAAACACTGGTTTTCTTCTTATTGGTGGTAATTGATATAAATCACCTACTACTATGATACTAATTCCAGCAAAAAGCACATTATTTGGAGTAGCAAAAATTTCTTTAAGTCTTTGATGTATATGCAATAAAGTAGTGTTAGATACCATTGAGATTTCATCAATGATTATCAATTTTAATTCTGATAGAGATATTCTGATTTGTGTTCTTTTTTGATCTGACATTGGCGGTACATTTTCACCAGATTCCTTTGGTATAGCTAATGCAGTATGTATAGTAGTACCATTAATATTTATTGCAGCTACACCTGTTGGAGCCATCAACAATACTGTCGGTTTTTCAGGATTAGTTGGACCTTGTCTGAATGTTTTTGTAGATGTTTGGTAAATTGTTCTGATTAAATGGGATTTTCCAGCTCCTGCACCTCCTGTTATAAATAGGTACATAGGGTCTACTTTCTTTGGTTTTACACTGTTCATATTTTTTACCTTATTTCTACACCATGTTAGTGTGATATCATATGCCTTACGTTGTTCTGTATTTAGTGATCTCACAGACTGGCGAAGGTCATCATCAGATATTTCAGATGGCTGTATGTATGTAGATATAGCTGATGGTTGCTGTTCATTTGCATTCTGTCGATTACTAAGATGGTCTGGTGGTAAATTATTAAATGATTCGTCATTATTGGCATTGTCATCAGGTAATTGTGATTGTAGATCCTCATTCTCTTGATCATTGATAGGATCATATGAGTGAAGTGTGTTAATATCATTGTTTCTCAGTGCTTCTAATGCTTCAATAACTGCATCAGAATCTGGTTCAAAGACATTTTTATTTCTCTCTACTAATTCTTGTACATTTGGGTCACAGAATTTAGACATATAGGTCTGTTGATCACCAAGAAGCTCAGTTTCGTCTCTCCATGGGTAATACAACATAAGGAGATGGTGGAAGTATTTTTCAGGTTCTTTTGCTTTACTTGGGGTATGGTATCTTATTACTGCCTTAACCTTTCTACATTTCATAACTTCAGTACCATTCATCAATCTTATTCTATTAGGGAAAGATTGCATATCATCATTTGAAATTGTAATTTGTGATTGTTCAATAATATTATCATTAAGTACTTCTGGTTGGGAATCAGCTGTTTCTGCAGCATCAGTTTTGTAATCCTTGTAATAGTAAGCAGCGAACTCTGCTAAACACATGTTTCTAACAGTTGGGATATAATCTGGTCTAATACTATAACGTTCAATAATATTGGACTTATATATGTCTGTACTATCATCTTCTAAGTCATCAAGCTCTTGTTGGCTTTTAGCTACTCTGAGTCTTTTGTCTGGAAAATCTGTGCTGACAAAAACAGTCTTTGGAAATATCTTTCTTAACCAAAGCTCAGGCATGCAACGATATATACTCTCTTGAGAACTAACTTCTCTGGAAGAAAGAAAAGCAGCTCCGATTTTTTTAAGTCCTTCTTTCACATTTAGATTAGATTCTTTAGCCTCACGTGCAGCATTAACAATAGCTTGTGAGCATTCGGTTTCATCTTTTGTAAAATAGCTGCATACATATGTAATACACTTATAATGGTTGAAGATAGGTTGAAGATCTACATTTGCAGCAAAACCCTTAATGCCAGCTATGAAATAGTTATTAGTAAAACAGCTGTCAAGTGGTCTTTTTAGATGTAGACCATAGTCAGAATCAGGTGATATAGACAATGCAGATTCATATTCCTGTTTAGTTATGCCAACAGATTTGAAAATATCTTCATCTGTAAGGGATGGATTATATTCAGGCTTACTAGGATTTAGAACTTCATCTATTTTTTGCTTGACTGAAGTAAGTATCTCTTTACATTTATTCAGTGTGCTAACTTTGATCTCTTCATCCATATCATCAGGTAAAGGCTCACATACAATAGTCTTATCTGTAAAGAATTGCCCAAAGTTAAATCTACATGCTATATTTTTGTATTTCCTACATGTTTTACTGTGGCTGTGGGTTTGATATTTTTTTACCAATTCATATAATTCTGTGTCAGTTTCTTTGTTGGGTAAGTAAGCTTGTACATGTTGATCAATATAGTTGATATAAGCTTCTTTAGTATCATGAGTTAATTTAGGGCAATCTGACGTCCATATCAATGCATGTAAATGAGGAGAACCTCTCATTTGAAATTCTATGCGAAGAGCATAATGCACTATTTTACCAATTGGATTTACATCAGTAAGCAAAATTTCAGTAAAGAAAGTTTCTACTCTATATTGAAAATGTTTTGCAGTAATAACAGGGTTCACATTTAAAAGTCTACATTTCTCTTCATATGATAAAGCATCAACCTCTTCATCAGTCATGTTTCTACCACTAGCTCTTGCAATAATCTGAAATAGTTCGGGCCATCTTAGATCAGCACAAGATAATGTCATAAACCATGTTGGTATACCAAGTTGTTTTACCATGGCTACTACTTCATACATGAATTTTTGCCAATAGGGAGGAGAGCCTGGAATTTGTCTCAAGAATAAATAGGCCTGGTCTTGAGAAATAAGGTTCTGTAGTATTTGAGTATTTGATTTAACTTGTGATGCAGTTACTTGCTGACCATGGACTTTCTTAAGTGCTATGTTTATACTATCAGATACCTTTTTCTGTTCGATAATAAACTGTGCAAAAAATAAATATTCAGGGTTCATAGCAAATCTTCCACTGTAATGTAATAATCTTGTATTGAAATATTTAACAGGTGATAATTTTATCTCTCTTTCAGCAGTATATCCAAATCTACCAGTAGGAAACAATACTGGGAATGCAAGTTCTTCACATAGTTTATCAGTCATCAAAGATACAGGATGTTTATTTTCACCTGGTGCTACATTGTAAATCTCTTTTCCAGTAGAAACACTAGAACTACTCTCTTCAAGAATAACTGGGTAGTCTGGGGAAATTGGTTCTAGACATGTTTCATTTGTAGCTGATCTGTGTTCATTTAAAGGGTCATCTTGCTCTTCTTCAATCAATGTTTCATTTTTGTCACTATTTTTATCTGTAGAATCAGCATTATTTATGCTATTTTCAAATGATGGAGTTATAGTGTCCATAGTGTGGTTAGCTTCAGCACAATGATCATTTGTATTATTTTCAATTTCATTATGTGAAATATCTGTATGTTCATTGCTAATATTACTACAATCAATTACAATATCTTTATATAATGTATTGTTAGCTTTGAGCCATGAAAGTGCTGCACATACAAATGCTGGTCTTACTGCTTCAAAATATACATGACCTCTAAACTGTAGTTTTCTCTTTAACTTCAACATTATAATACCAGATCTCTCAGGAGGGCGAGGTAGAATAATACATGTTTTATCACATTGCACTGGTACATTACAAATAGAGCCTTTAATTTTACGTTGCTGTCCTTTTGGCATTATTACAATTTTTTCAAACACTATGCGCTGTGCAATCAATATTTGTTCTAATTTCCTCAGGCATTCAAGTTCATTTGGAATGTCGTCAACAAACAAATTGTTTACTACAGCCTGACATGGAAGTATGTTTTTTGCACATTTTGAATGGCAAGTTTTACAGATATATTGTTTGCCATCAAATGATACTTTAATTGTAAACATGTGTTGAGACTGATATTTATGTGTTACTAGGTTCATGACTGACTTCTTATAAAGATTTCTGTTACAAACACAACATGTATAATAAGGACCTTCTCTTATTTTCTTTTTAAACTGTTTAATACAAGAATCTAGGTCTTTACTTTTATTGTTTGAGTATCTTTGTCTTGATTTATCCAATAAAAGCTGTTTTTCTTTAGTGTCCATTGCCCTATATTTTTCACTTTGTTTTTTCAATAACTGTTGTTTTTCTACAGTGCCCATTGTTCTATATCTTTCATTTCGTTTATCCAATAACTGTTGTTTTTCTACACAGCTTTTTGATTGATAGATTTTGACCCACTTACTCCGTATATCTCTCTTATTAATATTGTATCTGGATAGAGATTTTTCTATCAACATCTTTTTCTTTTGTGGTTCCATTGCATCATAATTTTGTTTTCGTCTGTGATTTTTCATTAATGTTTTTCTTTCATTTTTGTTCAGATTGCAATAACATGATAAAAACTGTATTTGATATTCTTGCTGTTCAAAGTTGTTTTGTTTTTTAATGTTGACTATAGTATCTACAAGTGAATCTGTTCCATCAACAGTATTTACATTTTGAAGTGGTGGTGCTTTAAATTTATCATAAAGCAAAAAGAAGTATGTAAACTTGGACTTTCTTTTAGTTTTAAATATACAACAGATGCAATATGTTGGAAACCAAATCAATAATCCAGTGCTTTTGGTAATATTTACATCTATAATACTTGCAAGGTTAGATTTGCTTTCCATTGAGTCATATAGTACTCCATTGATTGTAGTATCAGTTACACAAGTTACCTCTGCACCACAAATATCAATAGTAGATGGAATATCAACTGTTGTCATTTTACGATTAAAGTGGAGATGATGATATAATATTTGTCCTCCATCTACAATATTGTTCAAAGTATCTGAATTCCAGTAGCTACATGATTTCATTATAGAATAACATATTGAATAAAGAGCTATAGTACAACTCAAGTTGGAATTTATGGTGTCAGTAGGATTGTTTTCAATTTGCATAGCATCTTGAACTTCATTGACAGAAACACCTGTGATTTCAAATACTTCATTATTATGTATACTTTTAAAATACAGAATTAAATTATCTAAAGACGATAATTCAATCAGAATACATACACCGTGAGCATTGCTTCTACCATATACATCCCTTGCATGTGAGTCAAATACCTTAAATCCGTTATCACCATGGCGATATATTGCAACAGCAGTAAGCCCTATAGTTAATATGAAACGGGTGTAATTGTTGGACATTAATGATTCAAATGCCATTTTCAATGATGTACAGTTTTCATACCCTTCTATTATTGCATCTTGATGTATATTACCTGTATAACTCTCACTATATTGTAGTTCATAATCAGTATCAAATACATTTAGACGTGTAGGTAGTTCAGAGTGCATTAGAAATGACTGACTTGCTGATTGTGATAGCCGAGTATACAACTGATTTCCAAGATCCATTATTTTCACAAGGTCATTTGATGTATTGATTTCTTTAACGCCATTAAAAATCAAAGAACACAAGCTCATTGCTACACATTGTTGTCCTGCATTTTGACCAAAAATGAAAGCATTACCCTGGCTATAAGGAGCAGCTATTGTTTTTGTTGGATCAATATTATATGGAGTGCCATTAGGACCAGGATTCTTCTCGATATCATTGTATAGCTGAGACTCACAATAACTTGTCACATGTGATTTGCTCTTATAAAAAGACATGGGTTTATTGCAAGTAAACAAAGACGTATAACGACTACATTTATAATAATTTAACAATCTTGTCTGGTAAATACAAAATGCAGAAGTACTACTGATTCCTTTAAACTTCGTCAAAAAATCTTTGTTTATAACTTTGAGAGGGAGACGGTTGATATAATAATACAACTTAGAAGATCTTGGAATATTTGAACGAATTTGATGATAAATAACCCATCTTAGCTTTCTATTCTTACTCTTTAATCGGCTTAGAATACGTGTTGGTATTCGACTTGGTTCACGAGCACGATGAGAGCGGCGAATATGCATATAATAATTATAATAAACAAACCTTGAATAACGAGATCTTGTATTACTTGTAACTTTTATTGTGATTTCTGCATCAATACATAAGTTTGCATTTGCATGTACAGTTAAATTATTAGCTTTTTCTAAGATATCACAATCGGTTAATAATGATGAAACAACATTTTGATTGAATTCACCGAATAACTTCACTGATTTGTATCCTATTACACTTAATATTAAAAATATAAATACAGTAAAGCAAGAAACATTACTTTTAACGAAAAACAATAAAAGAAGCAATATACTTAGCATAAACATCGAAGAAGGGATCATCTTTGACAATGCTGCAGTAAGCTTACTTTGAGAGTCATATGGTTTGCTGTCGCTGTAAACTGTGGTCGGCAATTTATTATAATGTCGTTCGCTAAGAGTACTTGTTATCTCCATATTTTTATCGTTGATATTACTTTGGTGACATTCATTTGTTGAGTCCTTTGTCGTTTCAGAACCTGTAGAATTTGTTAGTATAGAATTCGCTTTTGATAAGATTGGTAGCTTTGATAAATAGTTCAGATAGTTCACGATAAGTTTCACTCCAATTGCCACGATAATTTCGCGGTATCTCGTTAAATGCCCTTTCCGAAAACGCTCGACATCTTTTAGTGTGGCTATACCGCGAATGGTGTGTGTATTTGTATGTGATTTGAGCGTATTTGAAGAAGAAAATACATCCATATTGACTTTAGTCGATGTCGTGGACGCCATTTGCAAATTTACAAAGGACATGCTCTTGTGTTACCATGGTAACAGCCTCTGTCGGGGCAATTCGTGTACCAAAATGAACAAAAAGAAGCCCGAATCCTATACTCGCGTTGCTATGCAACGACGAGTAACAAGAAAATTCAGAGTTTTTATAAGGTTCTTAACAGGATGATCATTTCAAAACCTATGACATAGCAAGGCTGAGATGGTTATGTTTTACTTTTACAGAAAGTCAAAGATATCAATGGCCTGTCCATCTGGCATGATGCTCTTTCATGACACCATGCAAATGGTCTACTTTGTCTTACCTCAGCTCCTTCAGCTTGTGCTTCTTCGACATATTTAGCAACAGACTTGAGATGATTTGGGTCAACCATTGCTCCCATATCAACACACTTGTCCAGAGAATCTCCAAGTCGTAGATGTGACATGCGCTCTTTGAGCTTCATAACCATTTGATTGGCACAGGTTTCTTGTACTATTAGTCTTGATCCTGCACTACAAACCTGGTAAATTGAATTCAGAAAAATATATATTTTTTAATCTTGTTGATTATTTACAGGCAATAAGATGAGGCTTCTGCATAATATCTCCTATTAAGCGGAATCTAAGTCAGAGATGGGACATCATCTGAAGAATGTTGAGTGGATGGACAATACTATGTCACATTTACATAGACTCTTGTACCTGTCCTTGGTTGAACCATATGGCATCGACTACACCCTCAATGGCACTGTCAATATCAGCACTGTCAAAGACTATAAATGGAGACTTGCCACCTAGTTCAAGAGAGAGTTTCTTTCCAGTTCCTGCAGTCACTTGACGTAAAGTTTTACCAACCTTTAAAAAAATACAAAATGATTGAGGTCCAGTTCAAGGGAAAGTTTCCTGTTGGTTAATCTTGTAGCAGTCTCAACCAGGATGCTTTGTGTGCATCTGTTATTGTTTACTTATGAGTAAAATAAACAAATCTCAAAATATCTTCAAAAATCAATCAATAACCAATTAAGAAACTCTAAAGAATTCACTTGTGAGACAAAGTTGAGATTTTATTTCTCTGACAGCTATTTTCGGTCACCTTGAAAATGGCTGCTCTAAGCATATGATAGACCACATGGACGTAATAAATCCCAACTCAAACAGCTCCTTCAAGAAAATTAAATTATTGAAGTCTGGTAATTTCATTACGAAAGACATTGTCTGTAATTGAATTTTTTTACCTCAGTAGATCCAGTAAAGGCAACTTTGTCAACATCAGGATGAGTAGCCAGGCTGCTACCAAATGCACCATTACCAGTAACAACATTAAAAACACCAGGAGGAAGACCTGCCTCTGCACATATTTCAGCAAATAACAGGGCAGATAGCCTTGTGTAGGTAGCTGGCTTCAGGACTACAGTGTTGCCCATAGCAATAGCTGGACAGACCTTCCAACACAGAAGCATTAGAGGGAAGTTCCAGGGAACAATTCCACCAACTACACCAATGGGCTTCCATCCTGTCAGGAATAGAATTAAAAAAAAGGAAACCAAATCATTAGCAAACAAATGCAGTAAAATCAGGAGTAGTCTATAGCAAGCCTAATGAAAGTTTGATATTTCAATGCTTGAAATTTTGTTGTAGTTGCTTTTTCAATTTTTCAATTTTGTATTGAGTGGGTATCGGTACAGTTACGATTCCGCTAAGATACAATCAACAATTCGAAAGTTTTCTTAGAAACTGTCTACCATATGATACAGATGAAGTGTTCGAAAACAACTCTAAATACATACATATTTACTGCTAAATATCATGGTTTACCTCTCATTTCAGTGTCCATCAACTGGGCCCAGCCAGCGTAATGATATAAGTGTCTGGCAACATTAGGAATATCGCAATCCCTGGTTTCTCTGATAGGCTTGCCGTTATCCATACTCTCAAGGACCGCAATCAAACGTGCATGTTTCTGCACATGACGTGCAATGCTATAGATGTGACGTGCTCGTATGTGGCCAGGTGTTTTGCTCCATGTTCCAAATGCCTCCCTTGCGGCCGCAACTGCTTGGTCAACATCTTTTTGCTCCCCTTGGACAGTAGATGCAAGGACTTCACCTAGATAAAACCATCAAACCTTATTATCTCGAAATTAACATAAACATTGCGAATGTCGGAAAGATAAAACATAGAACTTTATGAATTGAACTTTGATTAATGTCCAATGTAATTCAAAAATACATTAAAAAAAAATTTGATGACAACATAGACACAATTAATATAACTATATTAATTATTATTTTGAACATAATTATTAGGAGTTGAAATCCTGCACTCTACAAAAACAAAGAAATATTCAATTTAGTTATTCAAAAACAATTCTTTTTTCACAAATATAATGACTTCTTTTTTTTCAAGGTCGAAAATCATAACAGATCACACAAATTTCGATAAAGAAATTGTACAAAAATAACAAAAGAATATGCATGATATGGTCTAGCTTGAGCGGGTAACATTTGTACTTTGCAAGGTATTGGTAAAATTAAACTAGAAAACACAAACACACACACAAACTAACCAGTGGCTGGGCTCTTCGATTCATAGGTCTTTCTTCCTTTAGGTTTAACCCATTTTCCATTGATAAAATGACCGAAAGAACGGCCATGTTTATCAAGCCACGCATTCACTCCACTGGCCGCTTCCGGCGCTGGACCATATTCTAAACTCTGAAAAATTTCCGAAATTACGGGATCTTTGTTTAATCTCGTTCGCTTAGGCATTGGTCCATCTGCAGAGCCATTGGATAAAGTCTGTACTTTCGTTTTAGACGCCATAATTGTGACAACAACTTTGAATTTCCTCTGCTCACTGAATTCCAGCCTCGTGGCAGCGGTATGGGGAGTGACAAAAAGCTACTGACCCCTCCCGGGATAGTTTCAAATATACAAAGGAATCCCGCCGTAATTAATGAAATTATTGACGTCAAAATGACAGTCAGAAAATGTTTGTATTGTTGATGGCGAGATGCGAAGATTTTTCTACTTCGCAATTTTTACATATTTAATTTTACAAATACAAACAAATGAAGGTAAGTTTTCACAAGAAAAAAAGAATTGGCTTAAAACATGGCAAAATCTCCCGACACTTCCTCAATTTAGTTTCATGTGTGCGCGCGTTAAACTTGTACAACAATGGACCAATCATGTGCGATTTCTTTCAATTCTTTCTTCTTTTTATTCTTCTCTTTTTAGCATAAGAGAAAAATACGAAGGCGAAAAAATTGAATAAATTCATTTTCAACCAATACAACTAAAACGCTTGTTGAAGTATCGTCTACAGCACACCTAACAGACACGCATATTTCCGGGGGCAGCAATCTGGAGACTCGTTCATTTCATTTTATTTTTATTTATCTCAAATAATTTTCAATTTACAGAAACACCAAGCTTTTACAATTTTTTTACAGTTTACAAAACACAAATTAGTACAATATTATTCAAATATTTATGGAAAAGGGGCAAAACATATAGAATAAAACTGATTAGCAGTGTCAATATGAACGAAAAAGTTAAAGTATAAAGGAAAAAAATAATTTCATTACGCTAAGCTAAAAATGATGATATCAGAGATGGAAGAAAACTAATATTGTTCGAGGTAATGATTAAAGTGTTTCTGACTGATATTTTTGGACTTTTAAAATATTCACTGGATACCGAGATCGTCAAATCGTTTATAAAGAAAATGAAGATGGCCTAGTAGTTCACTATGACAAGTGACAACGGATGTACACAGGCTAACCTGGGGCCGGGTTACACGCCGAAACCTGCATAAAGTTATCCACTGGATCAAAGTTATCCACTCCATAGGATTTCTTTAGAATTTATACGCTTGAAAGCGATTTATCCAGTGGTGGATAGCGCTATTCAGGCTTCGTGCAACCGGCCCCTAGAGAAGACGGTACCTTTCAGGGACAACCTTCAAAATTTAAGACGATTATATGCTCGCGCCTTGACGGCAATTTTACAAGATTTTTACAAATAAGATTCACAAATGTGACAAATGTGGCCAAAAGAAACAACAACAATAATGATAACAAAACAGAACACAGAACAAAAATAAAACAGCTAATGATCAGTTTGTCAGCAAAAGAGTATGTGATAAGAGAGCTTATCCCCGGACCCCATCAGTGTCTCTACTCGTCGTGCTATTTTTAGAAACTTGTTACCAATCTCCGTACTTTTGTCTTGAGATGTTTTGACGATGCGACCGCGCCTCCTGCAATCTGGCCAATCACGTTCCGTTCCCGAAATAACTTCAGTTTAAAAATAGAATGAAAAAAATCCCCTGATGAGTGTAAAGCCCAATACGGGGGATAAGCTCTCTTATTGTCAGCTGTCTCGTCTTTAGGAGATTTGTGTCTCAACATCCTTTTGTATATATTTGTGATTTACAGCCACCTTGATAGCCGCTCCTCGAGTACATGCAGTATCAGCTTGTCTTGGCGATAGTGTTGACTTAGAGGTTGAAATTACCCAATCAAATGGAACCATTTCAGTCACGTGGAGACACGGAACGAACGTGTTGACAAGCAATGAACAATACAAAATCAGCAGCAGTGGAAAGAGGTTGACTATGATAGATATACTTCCACCACAAGCTGGTGTCTACTCGGCTCTTGTTAGTGATGGCAAAAATACTGTCAATGTTGGATTTACAGTTGAAGTCAAAGGTATAAATGATTTCATGCACTCATTCAATCTATTTTTTTCTATCATCCATCCCTCCATCCGTCCATCCATCCGTCCGTCCGTCGATCAGCGTCCATCCATCCATTCAGTCAGTCAGTCAGTCAGTCAGTCAGTCAGTCAGTCAGTCAGTCAGTCAGTCAGTCAGTCAGTCAGTCAGTCAGTCAGTCAGTCAGTCAGTCAGTCAGTCAGTCAGTCAGTCAGTCAGTCAGTCAGTCAGTCAGTCAGTCAGTCAGTCAGTCAGTCAGTCAGTCAGTCAGTCAGTCAGTCAGTCAGTCAGTCAGTCAGTCAGTCAGTCAGTCAGTCAGTCAGTCAGTCAGTCAGTCAGTCAGTCAGTCAGTCAGTCAGTCAGTCAGTCAGTCAGTCAGTCAGTCAGTCAGTCAGTCAGTCAGTCAGTCAGTCAGTCAGTCAGTCAGTCAGTCAGTCTTTATTAAACATTTTATAAAACCATGTTTTTTAGTAGCCTTATTTGCAGACGTCTTATGTGGTTCGCGGGGACTTTTGTTTTGCCGAACCACATAAGACGTCTGCAACGGAGGCTAGTTTTTTTTAGTTTACTCTATTTGATCACTAACTAATTTAGAAGTTGCTTATATATATGTGCATATTATTATTACACAGATTTATTCCTAAATATTAACGTACCAAACACCATCACCATCGCAGTCGGTAAATCACACAAACTGGATGTGGATAAATCGAAAGACGGAGTTCTGTGGTGGGTCCGCAACGGAGCAATCATTACGTCATCGAAACATTATAAAATCGAAGGGGCTGATGGAAACATTTTAGAGATCATCAACGCACGTGCTGAGCATGCTGGGATATACGAGGTGATATTGAAGAGCGGGTCTTGTGAAAAACGTAACCTTATTCAAGTGAATGTTGGTATGTACAATAAGATAAATCACACACGAGCGACTTACATGACCAGAACGCATTGCACTCCTCCCCAGATGATTGTCGCGAACCATGCAAAATTAATAGTGCTATTTTATGCTAATCATTAGCATAAAATAGCACTATTTAGTGGTATTTATGTTGCACACTTTTAGTGCGTGCACTCTAATAGTCAGTTGAATAGTCTCTATTTAGGAACTATTTAGGTGCTATCATTCAACCACAACTGTCAAAGAAAAGGCAAATACAAAGAAAACAATATACCTCGTTACAACTCACTTGTCTAAAATAGTCACTAAATACGAACTAATAGGTAGTAACAATTTAGATTTTATTTCGTGAACATATTGTAAGCACTCTACATTTGTATTATATTATAGGTAAACACACGTATTCATCTGCGGCTGGTTCAGGTATGTCTGTCATATCAGAGTGGACTACTCAGTTGTAATATTTGTATGTATATATACCGATTTACAGGGTGTTTATATTTTCTTTACGGGGACGTTCCGTCAAATAGGGTATGTTTTTTCTCCTTCAAGTCTTTAATATGGTATAAATTTACATTAAGGGACGGACCATTAGATATTTGAGGGAGGGGGGGAGGAGTTGGGCAAATACCGAAACAAAATATCGAGCGAAGCCTTAAACAAAGAAAAACATATGGTGCACGATAGATGCGCGAATAGAAAATAGAGTTTAAAATAATATTATTGACAGATTGGTATCTCTACGGGATGAATAGGGTCTACATTTTACCAAATTGTCTTGAATAGGTTATGAATTTTTGAGATTTTACTGTCTTAAATAGGGCCAGGGTTTTGAGGTACTAGCGGAACGTCCCATTCAGAAACTGGATCAAGTACCAGCCCCTCCCCCCCCCGGGATTGTATGACGATGGATGAATATCTTGCGTGCACTCGATTTTAAGTCTTTGAAAAGTGGCTTATTCAAATTTTATTTTGGAAATATGACATTCTTCCACCCCAAACGAGGTACTGGTACTTGATACATGAAGGCATGTTTGGGATCATTGTCGTTGGTAAGGCTGTTTTTGGGTAGTGATCTTTCAACGCTTCCGGGTTATTTCTATTAATAAGATGATCCGTTCTCGTATATAATTGGCCCTAACTGCTTAGCTAAGGAGGAATTTCCCTATGTTTGTACGTTATGACGAAGCGACAGCCCAGCATTTGCGTCAGCTAAACTGCATGCGTGTTTCTAGCACGTTCCTGGGCTGATCTTCTTATTAATCCTCTATGGTGGACGATTGCAGAAAATGTGAACAAATTAATATCAATTAGCCATGCAAATCCTGATTACGTTTTATAGAAATGTACAGCAATTGCCTATAGTTTATTCCACTCTAATCGCCATTTCATTCCATTTATCACATGATTGCCGGATAATTCCAACATTGGTGTAAATTTGTACATTTGTATTATATTATAGATGCAAACACGGCTGGTTCAAATCAAGGTATGTATGGCATATCATTTGCCCGCTTGCTATGAAATTGGAATATTTGTATGTATACCGATTTACGGAATATTTCAGTACACCTATTTCAAAAAATACTGTCGGTGAGAGTGACGAATTCCGGATTACAGATGTCCATTACACGACTGAAAGGGTCTATGGGTAATGTCTGCTTTTAATGAATAGCTACAGAAAATACATATTAACTATGTCGACCATCAGAGATCTTCAACTTGAGGAAATGACGCTGATTTGAATAAAATTACTTTTTTTTTTCTTATCATCAATTAGAAGCTCACAGTACCTTTTGGTCGTGAACTCTACCTCCGAAATCCGGAATTCTCTTTTTTTCGCGACAACGTTTTTTGTAATCAATAGGTATATGTGTTGAAGACGAAATCAGATGCCAGGACGAACCATTGATATTGAGAAAAGTGGCGTGAATGAATACGTACGAGTCGAAGCTAGAGCTACTGAAATTTGAAAACTTGTCTGCATGTAGGAATTCACGCCATGCATGAAGGCATGTTTGGGATCATTTCCCTTGGCAGGAATGTTTGAGGGTTGGGATCTTTCAACGCTTCGAGGTCTACTAAGTAAGATACTCTCCTTCCTCGGAAAATCTCGGCCCTGTGTAGCTAAGCAGGACCTATTTCGTTATGACGTCAGCCCAGCATCGGTGATTCCTTCGTTTACCTTATCTCTTTTGAATCCAATCATTCTCTTCTTGTTGTTCATAGAATTTGTCTCCGACGATAAAACAACCCTGATAATAATGATAGTACTAGGATACCTGACCGTGGCAATGGTGTGTTTGATACTGCTACTTACAATGGATAGATTGAGGGAATGCTTTACAGGCAAGACTAGTACTGACATAGAGTAAGTAGTATGCGTCATTATAATTACCATCCTCATATATCATCAATAGCATCACCACAATTGGTCATCATCATCACATTTGGTTGTCGTGCACCATCATCATCACCAGTAGCATAGTGTAGTCAGGGTCCGAGTAAGAAAAACAAGAAAATTGACATTTTTCCAAACATTTGGGGTATTTTTCATAATTATTTAAAATCTCATTTCAGTTTTATCAAAGCGATCTTGTTTTGATCAATTGCGATTGGACAAGACCTTCAAACACAAAAGAAACACTGCATGTCAAAAGAAACACAGCATTTTTAATTACGAAATGTGTAAAAAAAATTAAAGAATTTCTATGTGGGAAAGTTGCAATCGCCGCAAAACAATAGAAACCTGCCTAGTTCTTACGCGCATTGTTATTTAGCATGGTCCCAGACGTCTTTCTCTCAAGAACTGAAGATTTTAGCAGGATTGGTAACAAACTAGAAATACCCTGGTTTCTAAAAATAGCACTAGCAAGGGTTCCTGATGGGGTTCGGGGATGGTTTCTATTAGCTTATTTTCTTCTGGCGTTGTACATTCAACACCACTCTCAAATGCACTCATCCCCCATACATTATATTTCATATTCACATATCTTTGTATTTTCACGAAATGAGATCACATCATAACATCATCATTATTATTTCCTAATAATTTTACATTGGTTTAGATCATCAATTGCTGAAGACGATAAAGAAACTACTTACGATAAAGAAAACATCTATGAGACCATGACAGATCTGGACAGCCACCGTAAAAGAAATGCCACCAAATCAATTAGCGACAGCCGAAAAGGGTCCAACTTCTCCAAGAATCCAGATACAATCGCACGCACTTACGATAGCCCAAAAACGGTAAGCATCTACGACCATCGCGATAGTTTGGTTCCACGTTTGAGTGAAAGCCGAAAAGGGTCTAGCGTTTCTGGTAAAGGTGATGTTATTTACGACAAACAACCCCTCTACGACACGCCTAAAAACACGAGCAACTACGATCATCGTGCCAGTATCGCTGCCGGTCAAAGAAACAGTCGAAGAGAGTCTACCGTCTCTGGAAGAGGTGATGCCATCTATGACACATCAGATGTTTATGACACCGTGAGCAACTACAATCGTCGCGACAGTACGGACAGCCGCAAAGGCTCTACCGTCTCTGGAAGAAGTGATGTCATCTATGACACATCAGATGTTTATGACACTGTGAGCAACTACAAACGTCGCGACAGTACGGACAGCCGTAGAGGCTCTACCGTCTCTGGAAGAAGTGATGCCATCTATGACACATCAGATGTTTATGGCACCGTGAGCAACCACAAACGTCGCGGCAGTACGGACAGCCGTAAAGGCTCTACTGTCTCTGGAAGAAGTGATGTTATCTATGACACATCAGATGTTTATGACACCGTGAGCAACTACAATCGTCGGGACAGTACGGACAGTCGAAGAGAGTCTACCGTCTCTGGAAGAAGTGATGCCATCTATGACACATTAGATGTTTATGACACCGTGAGCAACTACAATCGTCGGGACAGTACGGACAGTCGAAGAGAGTCTACCGTCTCTGGAAGAAGTGATGCCATCTATGACACATTAGATGTTTATGACACCGTGAGCAACCACAAACGTCGCGACAGTACGGACAGCCGTAAAGGCTCTACCATCTCTGGAAGAAGTGATGTCATCAACAATGACACAGCAGAGATTTCAAGCGACACAGGCATCACTACATCTGACAGCGTTGTTGACGGTCAAAGTCAGAGCCGCAGAGAGTCCACCGTCTCTGGTAATGGCGATGCAAACTCCTTTGATGCAGCAGCTGGATTGGATGATAGCAGTGATGTGCATATAGACGTAACCGATGGTTAAGCCCAGTAAATAGATGGTGTTATCTGGAAAATGGTACAATTGTCATAATATACAATATGGTCTATGTAAATAGCTATTTTTGAAAAAAATAAATTTTGCATGACCAAATTAAAATTGTGATTGATCTAAATTACTTTTGCTTTTGTAGGGAATCGGTGCAAACTTTGTTTCGCGTGTACATGTTTTATTTTTAATCACACCATTACGCCATGACTGAGGCCATGTTTACACTAAGCCAGATATATTTGTATCCTCCGCACCACACATGAAACAAAACATTTTGATTAAACATTAAAACTAAGGGGCTGTTTATACGTAGTGAGCAAGCCCGGTTTAGTAGTGGTATGGTTTCTTTTCTCACGCTCTGAGAAGCTTGAACACAAGAGAAACCAGCCCGCTAAACAGGGCTGGGTCACCCCATCCCTAAAGGCCGCTCCTTATTAGTGAAACAGACGCAAGCATTTAAGCGCATACAAAGGAGAAGACAAAGGAAAGATGTCAAGCGTGTGACGTAATACGTGACATAAGCATAGCGACGAAAGCATACAGGTCGGTACACACTATGCGACAGTATTTTTGGCGGAAACTGTTGTCGCCACGACAGAATTTTGTCGCTGCAACTTGCCGCATGATCATGAAATCCAACCGGTTGGATTGGTGCACCAGTGCACACTGAAGCGACATGTCGCGGGGACAAGTCGCTGCGACCTGTCGCCTAGTGCATGTGTACCGACCTTAACCCGAATTGAAGACAAAGGCATAACAAAGGAAAACACCTACATCCCTTCTAATCCCTCAATTCTTTTGTTTTTCTCCACTTGGCCGGTTAGCTCTGATGGGAGAGCATTGGTCTGTCAACCGGGAGGTTCAGGATCGATCTCCATCGATTAACCATCACTCAGAGTTTCCAAATAATTGAGTACTGAATGTTCTTCGATTTATAATTAGGCTAATGCGCTAGTGAGTACCAGATTTGACATTTGTAAAATAGAGCATTTTACTACCTAGACCAGCATTCTTTGCAACTTTTCTTTCATATTCAATTTTTTAATCCCTTTGGAGATTAGTAAAACAACTTGCACTAATTGCGATACAAAAGAAAGTCGGCAAAGCATTCTGGTCTTGGTAGTATATGACACCATAATGAAATCGCCTATTAATTCATGAGGATTATTGTAGACAAAAGGTCTAACCGGGTTATCCGGGTTAGTGTGGGCATGGATTGAAAAGCAAAGCCAAAATAAACACAACCAGTTATATATATTTATCATTGATCAGCATTTTTATCTTTTATTGAGGTACTCCTACAAAACATACTCGATGTATCAAGTGATTAGAATACTTTCCATACTTACAACACTCATTTACATCATTTGCCTTACATAAATCTAATGGAAACACTTATTAGGAATGACGGACAGCTCATTCCAGTCTTCTCAGCAAAGGCAACTATATGTTATAGCTTCAATTCGGTGATATAAGATAATAATACTACAATTTTAGTGTACTTTTGATATTGTATAATAATTTATGAAATATTTTGAAATAACATTACAACATTTTAATAACATTTCCTTTCTATTTGTTTTCTTTTCATAAGATTGCCATTTTGGTTCTCGTGAATACTAGCAAATTTTCAAAGAAAAAACTTATTTCATAAAAATCAAAGGAATACATAGTTTTTTTACTACTGAGAGCTAACATAATTATCATTGAAAAATGTAATATTTTCATGAGTGAAAAAAAAACAAAAACATTTTTTCCCCTTAGCTTGGCAGTAGCATATATTGCAATCAATTGGCTTAACTTAGAAATAAGCTTTCTTTTCTAATTTATCAAGTTAAATGTAATGTATCATTGAACCTGGAGGAATTAAAGTGAAGACACTTGAATCAAGAACACTTGTCTTTACTTAGATTTAGATTTTTTATTTGAGTGTTCTACTGTATCAAATTCTCTAAAAAAAGTAAGTAGGGCTGAACTCAAATACACAGAGTTATCAAAATGAAGCTGTTTGGTTTCTAATTGAGCACGACATATATCTGAAAAACAGTTTTACTCAGATTTTAACCGTGAATTATTTAAGTTAATGTATTGATTGACTGATTGATCAACTCAAGTAATTAAAAACACAAAGAGTTCACAGTTCAAATGTCTCTACTGTAACACTTTATAAGTCACTAAATAGTATATATACTTAAGCTATTTTCGCTTTGAATCCTTTAATTATTATTACATAATTTCTAGAAAACAACCGTTCTTTAAACTGCCTCAATTTGGATACATGAAATGTATTTTCTGTTGTTCAACTCAACCTTACATAAATTTTATCCATGTCATTATTGATGTCCTTGTGGAATGGATGAAAAAAAAAACATCAAAAATATATAATCAAAAAATGTTATTTTTTTATGCCAACTTATTTAAGAAATGCATTATATTTACACCTATTGAATATCAAAACAAAATTTGTTGAGAGCATAGGATTGTCCAATAATAATCAATTATACAACTGCAGATTGAACTAGGGGGTAATAGTAACTGGAAAAATAATTTGCATGGTAATTCGAGTATTCTGGAGTAAAGATAGTTACAAAAAGTGTTGAACTTTTTTCAAATGCTGTATATGTTGTTACAATTACCAAGAAATTTTATTGAAGCAGTTTGTGTTCAACATCTGGCATACTATTGACGCTTTTTGAAATGAGTGCAAATGAATCTTTTTTAGAAAGCACTCTTTTTAAAATGTATTTTGTCCCTAACTATTTTACATTTGGATAAATTTACATAGATTTCTAACAGTCCTTCAGTTTTGTTTATGGTTTCCCTTGGCAACATTTTCACAAAACTTAAGTTTCTACAACTTTGACAAACAGCTGCAAAACATTCTGCATTTTAGGTTGCATGTATTTACTTGTTCTGGGAGTAGAGCCTTATGACTGACTTCTCCTATGCTACAAATTGTGTGCAATGATCTGATAATTAAAATCAGCATTAACTCTAACTTGAGCAATTTGAACACACATTTAGACTGTGTATGTCTGTTCCCACTACTCCACCCCTGTGGGAAAAAATACCAATTTTTTCCCATGGGGGGAGGGGAGGAACGGATGCACACAGGCTAACACACATTGTGCATATCTAATGTACACCTGCTTAATAGCACCTGTATTAGACTGTTTACTTACTGTATATTACACATTATGCAAGTCTACTAAAGCTTGTCTGTGCAATTCTGTATTGTGTATTTCATAGCAAACACATTAATTATATAACATTCACCAAAGTGAATATAACTATTTAATACAATATCTACAAAAAATGCTTATTTCGATTGGTTGGTTGGCTGTGTATTTTCTTTTTATCCAAGCAAATAATTAATAGCACATGTTCTATTAATCAATTGCATTCAACCTTCCCATTGTGCTTTGGGTTTGCTTTGGGTTTGTTTGGTTCAAACCAAGTGAGTTACTTCATCAGAGACTCACATTTTTTGTAGATGTGGTATTAATAGCAAATTCCACCTGAGTTCTTAAAGAATTCATGAAAAATACTGCTTGTATTTGATTTAAGAGGCAGAATGAAACTTGTACTATGCACTCATGATATTACCGATAAGCCCCTTTCAAAAAATATGTGTGGTATTTTTCATGAATTCTTCTCAAGCGGTGTAATTTCTTATACTAATTCCCAGATTTCTGAACCAAACATACTTGCAGTGTAACTATTCAACCAAAGCCACTCCAATACATTTTCTACAAATTTTCAGAGTGCAACATTTAATCCAAAGCTCTTTCTGATTGAGACACGATTGAATGAAATTATACAGCAAGACCACAGACATTGTGAAGTGTTAACAAAAATGGAAGACCCAATTTGTATCAATGGTATTGTTTCAATACTTGATCCTGATTCAATAATTGCAGTGGCTTTGGTTGCAAAACATATAACTCAAGATACATTCTTCATGTATCAAATTCAAATTCATAGCACTTACAAATGCCAACCATTCTTAATCACACATCTTGTAGCTCTTCAGGGTATGCACCCAGAACTACTGGTGGTGGACGGGGTGCATTTATAGCTCCAGCTGCTGCCAGGGCGGCTGGTTCGTCGACAGCTTCTACAAGTCCAGGAACACTGGTTTTTTGTTTGACACACTGGAAATCTACATGTCGACTTTTACTCTCTTCCTTTTCCCATGACATCCTGACAAAAGGTCTTTGGACATAGTTGTAGATCACTGAAGTTAAATGAACAAAATCAATTTGGTAACATTTAACAGACCATGAAGACCACCAAAGCAAATCAAGGAATGAGCCCCCCAGTCAAAAATTAACAGACATTCCCAAATCCATCACTTCAAACTTCAAAAGAAGTTTTATTAATCGTGTATTATATAATTATATTTCAAATGAACTGAATGAACTTTAAACTGATCTAATTTTTATTGTTGTATATATCTCATTCATACAATTTTCCTTGTTGTAAATGTTTCACGTATGTTGAAATTTATTATTTATTAAAGACGTTATTATTATTATTATCATAATCAGATGTATGCAGCACACCTTCAAGTCGTCCCCCATTTGGTCTTTGTCTGACTTTTTCCTTGTGAGTTGGGTACCCTATGAAAATTAGAAGTAAAGGAATAAATGAATGAATGAATGAATGAGCAAGTGGATGAATGAATGATCAAATGAATGCATGAATGAAAAAATGAATGGGCAAACGAGTGAATGAACGAAGTACCTAGAAAATAAACAAAAAAACAACCAAAAATATTTGACTATTTAATGCAAACATTTTGATTGTTTGTTTAAACATCCTTCTTATGCTAAAAGTCAAACATTTCTTAGAAGACATATGGTAATCAAACTGGGTATGGACACATTTAGGTGAAATGTGCTATATAAGCATTACATTACATTACAATGTAGAGTGCATTACATTGCATCATTGGCTGCACCTGCAGAAATGAATTACAGCCAAATTCGTTGTATCGCGACCCGCCGTTTTAAAACTTTGTGTTGATTTGGTCTTTTCTGAACCATCAATTTCAAGGGTGGAGTTGGTTTTAAACTAACCAATGACAGAACGTGTTAGGACAAGCTCCACCCTTTGAAATGACTGAGGTTTAGAAAAGACCAAAATGAAAACAAAGTTTTTAAACGGCGGGTTGCGATACAACAAATTTGGCTGTAACAACAGTGAATTTAAACTGCCTAAAGAAACTATCAAAATGTTTGCATCAAACACTCAAATGGTTTTTGCTGCAAAGAAATTTTATAATTATGTGAGTATCTAGATTGAGGAGTACCTTCAATTCCCAATCTTATTTTCTTTAGTCCCCTCTCCTTTAGCACATCTTTTGCAACATCTCTGTTTTCAAAATACTTGAAGAACCGATGAAGTCCATTGTTGTAGATAACTGTAGATCGATGGCAAAAGAACATGATATATCATAAAACAATAACAGTATTTTGTGGAATGTTTAACATGACACTCACAACATTATCGTAAAGTGCTGCTCAATAAAACTGCCCCTTCGATGTGAATTTGATGTGAATTCACAAGAAAAAAATCAGCACATCTGAAATTTGTTATCATTACAAGTGCTAAATGGGAACAACAGCTCCAAAAAGATCAAAGCATTGTAGAAGTATGACATACATTTTAATGTCAGTAATATCATTTAAATGCATACTTTGATGGTATTCTTCTCCCATGCTTGGCGGGTAGTCATCATCCCAGTCAATAACATCTTCCTCCGCCAGTATCACAATATGACATTCTCTGTTACCTCTCTGAAAATAGAAACATTTATATGTACTATGAATGTTTGATAAAAATGTGGTTCGCACCCAAGCCTCTGGAGCACCCAACCTGCTAATACACTATCACATTACAAGAGGTTTCAATAACAGGCAGCTACTGGCAGTATAGAAACTGCCTATTTTACCTCTTACCGCCAGTTAATTTGAGTCTTACTTAATAAATATGCCCCCAGACCCCCCTAGAAAATGTTTTGACACCATCTACATCTACTTCAATTACTCACTCAGACGCTTATTCAAAAAGATAATGAAACCCCTGCATTACCACACTGTCACTACAAGTTATCATTTTTCTCAGTTGCAACAGTCAAGACTTTTCCAGAATTTGGTGGGATGAAATATACTTACCCTGGCGGCAGAGACCATAACAGGTACAATGTACTCTTCCAAGAATTCAAGGAATTGATTCCTTGCTCCATCATTGGACAGCTCATGAAGTAGCTCACCTATAAACATTAGCACATAATCATTTGAAAGAATGTTTTGAGAACTTGTTTTCTAAGCATGAGATCAGACCAGTTGTACAGTGGAGGATCTAGGGTCAGTATAAAGGGGACCCTGGAGAATTGTAACTGAAAACTAAAGGTAAATATAGAGTCAATCATAAAGGTAACTAGAGCCACTGGGTGGCTGAACCGTGCCGGTATTAGTGTCTTCGTGCATGCTAGTATGCGTCATGTAGATGCACAGGTCCCCAAAGCTGTAAAATTCTAAAATGAATTTTGGTTTTAGCCTCCGTTGCAGACGTCTTATGTGGTTTGCCGAAAGAAAAGCTCCCACGACGTCTGCAGCGGAGGCTATTTTGGTTTCTCCTTATATAAATTTAATAGTCTTAATAGTTTATATAGGTAGAAACAAAAAATTAAGAAATCACTTAAAACAGCTTAGACTGTCTTTAGTTAAAAACCTTGCAGAAATAAAGTAAGTTTAAATAAACAAGATGGGCTAAAAATATTTATTAATTTGTATTTTGATTTTTTACAACTTTGGGGACTTGTGGTAAATGAGGCTGCAGAGTTAAAAAAACTAAAAGTGATATTTATAAAACAGAATAAAATTAGTGTTGATTACTAATTTAGAATCTCAGGGTATTATAAAACGACTTTAAAGTGCACAAGAAACAAAGACATGTATGTAAATTTAAAAGATTTTATTATGATTTTATTAAAGAAATGAACTGCGTGCTCTCCATGGGCTTCCTGTTCACCACGTGACCTAAGTGCCGAAAGGACATGGGCTTCCTGTGGACCACGTGCGAAAGGCAAAAACTCTGCAATATACATACATACACACATACCCCCAAGACCGAAACCTAGACCGTGCGCGGCTTCGCCGCCGGCACGGTAAAAACTGAAGGAACTAATGCATCAATAATGAATTCTCCAGGATAGAGTAAATATGAATGTTTACTTGACATGGATGCAAACAGATTCTAAGGAGCATAATAAACAAAGCAGACTTTAAGCTCCTGTTAGATAAGACCCTAGCAGAAGCACCCCTCGGAGACTAGTTGCCGACATATAGTCAACATATAGGGGAACATGATGATAATGTATACTTTAATCATTAATCATTAATTCATCAACTAATAAATCAGTTAATTAATTTATCTTAAATTGACTAGAAAATGGACTAATGACCAACATATTATAATATCTTATATATATTATTGTATGGATGAATGAATATATAATATATGGATTCATGAAAATAAATTAGACAATGTTTTCTATCAGTGAAACAATGGAGAATATTATTCTCTCCCCTGAAAATGAGCACATACTGTAAATAGCTCCTGAATTTATCATCCAATTATTTAAGCAATAAACGATTCATTTCCGTTGTTTATCGTTGAAATAAACCACGCGGGATGTTGGGAGAGCACGAAAAAGGCCTAAAAAAATCACGAGCATCCTGCGAGTGCTCTCCCAAAATCCCAAGTGGTTTATTTCAACGATAAACCACGAAAATCAATGGTTTATTGCTTTTATAATATAGACAGACACTTGAACACATTTATTTTTCGCAAAAACCGTGGTTTATGGCGAAATAAACCACGGTTTTGGACCAATCAGAGCGCGCGTAAGAATAAATCTATATTATAAACAATTATAAAACAGTGTATCAATTAGCCGGTTTCATATTGAAAAAGGGACTGGGTTCTAGTCTTCGAAAACAAAGCATAATTCATTAAAAAAACATCTTCACATGACAAAAACACAAAGATAAACATCATTACTATGCTATCTTAGTTAATTTGCTAGATATTTTTTAGTTATATTAAATTTATGAAGGAAAAATGTTTTGGAAGGACACTGTCCCTCCACTACATACATTTCTTGTAATATTCAAGTCCCAATACATTTATCTGTATTTGTCCGATTTTAACCAAACTTTCATCATTTATTCATTTTAACATGTTCTCTTGAAATATGGTCTCAAATTATTAATGATCTAAAAAGATGAGGAATGGTTTCAATAATTTATGTTTTCCTCAACTAGAACCCAGTCCCTTTTTCAATATGAAACCGGCGAATTATTCCAATGAAGTTACTTACGGAGGTTGAGACATTTAACGATGTTTGCATTGAATGGAATAAGTAGGTAATCACAGGCTTCTCTTAGTTCTGGTATGGAAATACTTGGGGGACAGTGGATTTGACCAGTCCTGTAATAATCCTAGTAATTGAAAATAATGTCAGTGACATTGAAAATAACATTTTAACATTGAAATCTGTAATTGACTATTTGAATATGAACCTTTGAAATAAGCAATACAATAATACAATACAATTTTTTTTATTCACATTCGTTTGTACAAGTTTTGTTATATTATAATAATAATTTCTTTTTTATATTTACATTTACATTTAGATAAAAAGTGAAAAGATTTTTGAATGTTAGTATCTAAATAAACATAAGTTTTCGAGTAAGACACTATTGACTTGTAAAGTTGTATTGTTTTCAAAAGAGCAAATACGACAAAATGACAATGAAATAGATAAAAACTAGTAAGATGCTAGAGTAAGCTGCGTCAGTGTTTCTATAGCAACACCCGTAAAATAAATAGATAAGTTGTACACCGTAGAATAAAAATGGCAAAACTGATGTTTCGGATGTTAGTTGTTTGTCAGAGAAATATTCGACGAAGGACTAGCATCCGAAACATCACTAGCTATTCAACTAGTCGTCAATATCATGTTTGCATGAAATTGCATGTCCATATGAAACAGCTCAAAGACTACAGCAGAGATCCCATAAGATCACCCTCTCCCTGTTTTCAATCCACAAACATTTGCAGCTATTTTAGGGAAAGTTAAATGGCAACATGAACAAACTTACCAAAATACACTTGAAAACTGTAGCAGATATCCCATGAGCCACTTCAAACTCTCCCTTTTCATTCTTAGCAGTGTAATCATTGACTGAACCAAACATTCTGAAGTTATAAAAAATGAATAAAGAATTGAATTAAAAATCTTTAAGTTGACATTAAGAATTTACATTATAGGAGCTTACCTACTCAGAATGCAATGCAGGCAATATTGTTTACACACAAAACAAAGTCAGAAAACAAACAAACAAACAAACAAACAACCAATAAACAACAATTACTGCAATTTCCCATTTTCTGAAAACTCAGACACAAAAACATGTGCTTAGTTTTTTTGCTTATGTCAATCAAAACCCTGATTATATCCGAATGAAAATAAACCAATTATTATTCATCTTGATTATGGCTGTACAAACGTTGGTATGAATAGGCAAAGACAAAGTTCAAAAGCAGCTTATTGAAGTTCAGAGTTTTGATTGAAGATTTGCATAGAAAGGTGCAGTAAACCCCCTTGACAACATGATTCTTAATAATAATAATAATCTATTTCGAAGCATTAAAAACTAGGTCTCAATGCTTTACATGAATCATTCTTCACAGGAAAAAATATGTGATTCCCAGAATGGTTTTTTGTTTTTGTTTTTTGTTGCACTTTCCCAACAATAACCCAAAATAAACCCATTTTGGTAATCCCAAATTTGAACCCAAAGTTGGATTTTGTAGCATTTTCCCAAACATAATAAAAAAAACATTTTGGGAATCACAAATTTTTTCCTGAAAACCCAGACAGTATAATCTGTTGCTCGAAACTTGCTCGAGTGACAGATCATACCACCTAGGTTACCGAGGATGTACATGAAGTATAAGATAATAAAACATATTCATATATCAATATGTAAAAAGTTATAAAATTAATCAATCATTATAAAAGTTCAGTTTCAACAATAGAGAGTTTAAATAGATTGTTTTTGATGTGACATCATAGTTTCTTAAAGCAATTCAGTTTCCAAGTCTGTCAGCAACAATGCAAGTGAAAACCAAAAAATCTCACAACTGTAAGTCAAAAACAGCATATGAAATAATAATAGCAAATAACTGAAATAATAAAGAAAGCACAAAAATACCTCTACTGAAAAATATATGACTGCACAATGAATGCTTTCGTGATCAATAAACTTAAATTGGAGCAAATGCAAGAAACTCGTGAAATAAAAACATTTAACAAATAGAAATATGGCGGACAGCATGGTTATGTCCTGGAGCAAGTTAACAGAACCGAGGCTACAATCTTGGACAACAAGACTTGACACTGCATGCGCCTATTTGCGTATATTCAATGCATTTTACACATTCATGCGCATTTTTCAGACATGTGACCTCCCTTCTCCATCTCAATGTTGTTGCCCGGACAGCAGCTATCCCAAGCGTCATTTCTAGACTAAAACAACATTGTTCTGGGGGGGAGGGGGGCAGCAACAGCCACAAGAACAAAGAACATACAAAATTTGGATTTTGTCTCAAGTCAGTTGTCACACATAGACTGTGTTTAGTTTTGATGCTTAAATTGTAACTTCAAATAGAGTGGTTACCATGAGCTTTGTATTACTTTTCAACAACAAAGCCTGTCAGCCTAATAAATATTTTTTATTTCATGGTATTCCTGAGTTTGCTCTATAACATCATTTGTTAGTAAAATGACAAATGTACTAAACACAATATTGCATTTAATTGGATTGGACGTGGATAGAAGTGAGGCAACATGTGCCAGCATCGACTGGAAGTGACAAGTGACGTCAAAAAATTGTTGACAAACTATTTACCTTCCCAACATTGTATTAGGATGGGCAACAAATAAAGATCTATCCACAATGAACCTTGTACCATCTGTAATCAAAGTTAACTTGTCCATTTCCTTCGGCTTTCCTCTACTTAGACTGTTCATTGCAGTTCTGGAGCTCTTGGGCTCGCAAACTTCGCTTCGTTTCATTCCTGGATATCTTTCTTCGTCAGGAAAACTTGGCTTGTGTTTGATGGCAGAATGGATTGGATCACTCAAAGCTCTTGTATGACGAACTGGAAAATCCCTAGGAGGGATATCGAGAGGGACGTTAGCGTCTAAACCGAGGGATTCAAGTTCACTATCACTTGAATCGTATTCATGGTTGCCGCCATTCTCGTCGTTGTTGGCATTTTCCATGGTACTTTCAACGATTTCTCCCGTTTTTCCTCATTAAGTTCACCGTTTTGGGGCATCCGATAAAGGATAACTTATGGATTTTCAAAGCTATTGGCTTAAAATGCAATAAAGGTAGCAGTTTGAGGGTAAAAGCTCGTATTTTTGCAGACTTCTCGCATATCAAATCGTTACACATGAGCTGCGCGAGATGCTGAAAGGTTGAGATTTCGGAATATATTCGGACTTGTCGACGACCAGTCGACCGTTTTACGGAGCATGTTCGGGTAGTTTACGGATGAATGAATCATGCCCAAAATCATCTCGAAAACGAATTTTGACTTTCAATACAACAAAAACCAAAAGCTAGTTTTGAAAAAGCATCCCATGACTTCAATTGTATTGAAATAGAAATCGATTACATAAATCAAGACATCTTAAAATAGACAGGCTCAGTTTGAAAAAAACCCTGCGATTTCTTAAAGTCATGATTATTGTGTTTAAGGTCAATGAAAAAGTACCAAAACAGAATGGATCAATCTAGATATAAGTTATTGCTGAAAAAAGCACTTTACGCCTCTGCATTTTGTCCATTTTGTGTATGTATGTGTGCTCATTAATTCTCGGAAAATATTCGGATGACGTCGGGATTACGTCGGAAGATCGTCGGAAGGCGGATATTCAGCGAATCGTGACGATGGATCTTAGTGAATAAACTGAATAATATTTGTCAAAACTAAAAGTGCTGTGTCGTTTTCAGGTTTTAAAAGCTTACGTTGCCCAAACGAGAATATCGTCAAACATGGGAGAATACTACGAATTATTGGAAATTTCAAAAACAGCAAGTGAAGAAGACGTTAAGAAAGCTTATCGAAAACAAGCTCTTCGCTGGCACCCGGACAAAAACCCAGAAAATAGAGAAAATGCAGAATCGCGTTTTAAAGAAATAGCCGAAGCGTATGAAGTTCTTTCTAACAAAGAAAAACGTGAACTGTACGATAAATACGGTAAAGAAGGACTTATGCCACAGAACACGGGAGGCAATGAAGATTTTAGTGCAAGTGGAGTGCGCGTTCACGTGTTTCGCTCGCCAGACGACATTTTCCGTGAGTTCTTTGGTACGTTCAATCCGTTCCAAGATTTTTTCGGTTCTTCGCTGTTCTCGGAGTCGTTATTCGAGGAACCACAACAAAGAAGACGGGGAAGGCAGCACAGTCGACATACTCGAAGTCGACATCCTCGGGAGTTTGTTATGGACGAGTTTGAAGAGCCTGAAGTTATGTTTATCGATTTAGACGACGAGGGAGACGATTTTAGTCACCACCACCACCATCGTCAACATCGACCATCAAGAAGGCCCAGACATCGACACATTCATCGCTCGCCAGATAGTTTCTTCGATCCTTTCGCTGCTTTCAGATCGCCTATGATGTTCGGCGATCCATTCTTTCAAATGGAAATGCAAATGCAACATATGAACGAAATGATGAATCAAGTCTTTGGTCGATTTTGAAGACATTGCTTTCAAAGAACAAATTGCAAGGTGTCATATTTATTGAACTGAACAATCAAATTTTGTTGACAGAGAATTATATTTGACTATTTTTGTAGAGTTCACAAATCTCAGTATAACTGTTTTCTAAACATTATACTCTCAGAAAGTTCTGTTGATTTGAAACTACAGCTGTGCCAGAAAAAGGAAAAAAAAAAGAAAAAAATAGTGAAGGAAAAAAATGTTTGTTATGGCAAGATGACCGAAGTTAATTATAAATAGAAAAAATGCATTATTTCTCTTATAGTGTCACCTTTATCATCAAGAAATCATAGGAAAACCAATTTTGTAAATAATATTTTACTAATTAGTAATTGAGACATTTTGTGTACAATCTTAGGAACATTTTTTGAATGTTAGAGCAAAATTATCAAACATAAGTTATCGATCTAAATTATTAATATTTAAGTTTTGACGAGGAATTTCACACAAATCCATAACGTTATCTTGTCTGATCGTTTAAAAGAATACCAAGAAATATATTATTCCAGTTTGTGATTTAAGTATAAATAAATGTTTTAAACATTTTACTCTGGAAAAGTCTGTGAAAGGCCATTCTAGCATTTTCATCAAGATTCATTTGACCAAAAAATCACCTAAAATATGATCTTGCTTTGATTGTCATTTTGTTAAATTGTTGCCCTTAAAACATTTCAAGTGTCCTTAAACTGGAAAATTTATTGAAGACAGAAGTTTCCAGATGACATATTTAAAGCTAAACAAATTTATTCTTGACCATTTATCACATGATTGTTTTGATATTGTCTTTCAGCAATTTAAGTACAATATATATATATATAATGCCAATAGAGCACTTCACGTTAACGTCCGCCATTTTGAATTGGGGCAAAGTCAGAAAAATTCTTAAGAAATTGTCATCACTTTGGTTTCTTCTACCTCCATTCATTCAAGCTCAATATTCATAATTGTTTTGTTTTTGAAAAGATATTAACTTCCTTATATTTGTACTAAAACTTGGTTGACATACCATAGTCATTTGATTAAAAAAATTGAGATTTTTGTTCTCAAAACAAAATGATCGGCAAACGATCGGCGCCCATAGATCAAAATATTTAGAAAACTTACCGGCTCGTAAAAAATAGTTCCAATTCCTGGATAGGGCTCATTTTTTACCCCCGTCTCTAGACCATAATAGTTTTTAAGATCCTTTGATATTTAAATTTTTTATTCCCTCGAGGATACAGGAACAATAGTTATAATTAGTGAACAAAAGCAATGTGAAAAGGATTCTGGTCTAGAGACGGGGGTAAAACGCTTCAGGCTTGTTGGGGCACTTGTCAACTTTTTTTTCCGAAAGTCAAATGCCTGGGGGTGGGGGGATCTATGGGGACCTTCGAATTGACTGAAACATTATTGCTTCTAGTTGTAACTGAGGTTATAGTAGGAGTTATTGAAGAGTTCAATGCTGCAGATTGATACAAGCTCATCTAACTAGCTTTATATGTTCTACGTGATCATCTTTTAGGAATGTCACATTTGGATCTATAACCCAATGCACGAGTGCACCTTTACTTGCTCAAGACTAAAGGATTTAATGGACTAAAGTAATAAATACACTCAGAGGATTAAGGGTGAATACGTATAAAAACAGCAACAAAACAATAGATTTTTTAATTTTGCCTTATTATAGAGTCCTGATAAGGTATTGCGAAGCAATTTTGTATATATTTGTGATTGATTTATTGTATTTAAGTGATTGATCAACTGATTGATAACTATCTTGACATTATTGATTGATTGACTAGTAAATACCTCAATTTGTCATTTCTTTTCACTCATTGACTTATTGAACTCAGATTTAATGATAATGTTCATTTGTAAGTTTATCTGTGTATTTATCTATCTATCTATCTATATATTTTATAAATACAAATAAATAAATAATTAAATTATGAATAAACAAGTTATTAATGAACTCGGACAATTTTGGAGTTTTCTAATAAGTGATTTTGTGTTTGTCCATTTTATTTACTATGCTGATCGCCGAACTGTGAACACCTAACAAAGTTTTGTACAAGTTTTTGACAGGTTTTTGACAACTTTGATGCTTTTAAGTTTCTAGATAACCAGTCACATCTCATCATTGTTCTAGCTAGGAGGCCTTGTTTCATTGCTCTTGACCTTTTGTCAAGATCAGGGCTTAGAAAAACCTGTCAAAAACTTGTACAAAACTTTGTTAGGTGTTCACGGTTGGGCGATCAGCACAGTAATAGCGCTTTTAAAAAACAGATTTGGATTTGCGCTCTATAAATATTGTTATTATTATTAGTAAAAAAACAGGTAAAGTTAAATGACCAGAAAATAAAACAATTAAATGTTTAGGAAAAGTTAAAGCCTTCTTTGAGAGAGTAAGTATGATTCCACTGGTCATATATTTCTGGGATGTCAATGTGACCCTTGCCAGTAGTGAGCTGTTGCCATGGTTACCTGCTTGCTTAGGATCTGCTCTGCAGATTTCACATACCCAGCCATCTAATCCCAAACTCATTTGTCGATAAGTTTTAAAAGCACGAAAATCAGTCTGGGCGTGCTCCCTTGCACTAACGAACATTTTTAAAGAGAAAATTCCTGATGTAACAGGCTAACACATGGATTGATTTATTGCAGAGTTCCTGTGTCGTCCAAAAATTGGGACCGCTCCCAAAAATCGGTCATGCAAAACGAAAGCCGCTAGAAAGACTAGAAGAGTCTGTTTATCAAAGTTGCAGTAATGGCTTCCCAAACAACTGTTGCTCCGACGGTAAATGCATCCGAACCTATGTACATCGAAGCTTCAAGCGGTGTGATTGGGATGACGATTTTTTTTTTAGTCTATATGTTTCTAGTTGCAATCGCAACAATTGTTACAAATGGGCTTACGCTCTACGCGATCTACAAAGATCCGCTCAAATGCTTTCGTAATCCTTTGACCATCTTTATCACTGGCGTAGTGGCTGCTGATTTTTTGTTCGGTTTGTTTGGTGAGGCGATGATCGCTTCAGGTATGGCACACGTTTTGCACACTGGTAATGCTGCTGGCTTTGGAGTTTCGTTGCTTGGCCTGGCAGTCTCTTCTTTAACCATCTCCATATCGTTTCTAACTCTGCTCGCGTTGGCTATCTCTCAGCTTCTTGCGACTGGTTGGTTGAATCGTTATGAGCGCTGTGTCAGCCCGAAGTCAGCTAGAATTGGAATTGTTACCATTTGGGTGGTTACTTTTGTTATCTACGTGGCTTTTACAGTAACTGTACATCCATTTTTATTGCTCGGACTTGCCATATTGGTTGTGACGCTAGTAACCGTCGCTTTAGTCGTGCTTCACATCGTTACCTATCGCGTCTTTCGTAGTCGTATCGGTCAGCAAGAGCCATCACTTGAAAACGACCTTGTCAGCCAAGAGTTCCTCAAGGCTACTTTTCTGCTGGTGCTCCTACAAATCATCACTATATGGCCCTATATTGTAACTACAATGATCCTAACTGTTCATTCCAGTGTCCTTGGTGAGGTTATCCTTCTAATAACTTCGGCTCTCTTTCTGGCAAAGTACTTGTTTGATCCCATCATCCTAGTGTGGCGTATTCCAAAGTACAGGAATTCTATGAAGATTGTCTATGCTAGCTGTCTTGCACGCCTTGCTTGTTGCCGGGGTGACACAGGGGGAGAAAGGGGAGCTACTTACAACAAGGCACCAAAGGACGACGTGGATGAACATTCACAGGACAATGCACAGGTGGAAGTTATCTAAACTGTTGACATGTGAATTGTGCACATTATTGACCATGGGAAATATTACAGCATGGTTAGATGATGTAACTTAGGATGCAAACCAAAAAACCTTGCAATTTACATATTTCAGGAATGTTTCTTACCAAATCAAAATGATGCCATTTGTAACCTTGAAGTATTGTTCAGTTTTTATGCTATATATGACATGGCCAAGGAAATCAATTGAAACATTCCTGAAATACTTCTTTCTTCCCATGGTTTTTTAAATTTGTAATTGTCATATAGTTATAGTAGACAACCAATGAAGGTGGTATTATTTTAACCTGGATTTGCACAATGACGAAATCCTGCAGTTCCAGACTCTTTTAAGACAGGCTTTTGGCCTCTGGTGCAAGAGCATATCTATGGGGGGTGGGTTGATTAGATTTGCAAGCCCTTCCATTTTATCAAATGACAAAAAGTACAAAAATCCTTTTTTGATTAGAACTTAAGATTAGAACTTTAGATAAAACTAAGACTTACTTGTTTCAATGTAAAATATGTGTTCTCTAAACCGATTGAACATGCAATTGCTTATGAACGACATATGTGCACAGCTATGTTGACATTGTTCCCACATAAAACAGTCAGCCCACTTCACAAAATACTGGATCCGTGCCTGTAGTGGGCTTGTGGGAAGTGGTTAACTTAATGGTCAAGACAAGAGTGGAACTAAAAGATAATGTGTGTTTTAGATCAGAATAAAAAATTATAATTATAATAATAATCATAATGCAACACATCCCTTGACAGGGTTTTTCAGTGTTGGTATACATATATATCATTGTTAAGAATCCCAACTGGTTAGGAGACAAACCAGTTGGCTATAATAATCCAAAGCATGACCAAGAAATTATATTTTGACCAAATCAGAACTCAGACAAATACAATTTCTGTGGCCAGAGCGGGAATTGAACTTAGGACTGCCGGATTGCAAGACCAACGCTCTGACCACTCGGCCATGCTGACAAGACTTTAGACTTTATAGACATTCAATAAATTTTATTAATGAGCACACTTTTTGTTTACAAAAAGGCATATATTTTCATATACAAGTAATATTATTATTGCTTATAAAAAAACAGGTAGGATAGGTAGTTAAAGTTGTGAAAGTGCACTCAACTTTCGAGTGGACAGCCAACCACATTTAAGTTTCTTAGTATAAAGAAGTGAAATTGAGACCAGAATTAGTGATTGCTATATACTATTATTTTTGTGTACAATTGTAGGGAAAAAAGCTTAATCAAGTATCACCAGAACACATTTTGTTGATTTGTTTTGCAGTCATTTTGCAGAAGGTAGGTGTCCAATACAGAAGGGTTAATGTAAATGTACATGTGCAGCTATTATGACATCATTTGAATCAGTGGGCTAAGGACCAGCTGCCCAGTGTGGGGTCTGTCTGTATCGTAGCCTGCGTTGCCGGCGGTCTCGCCTAAAACCGCAGACCGCCGGCAACGCAGGCTATCTGTATCATAATTTCAAGACCCACAGTATAAAAATTTGTGAAAGCTTTTGTGGTGTCCCTGCCTTCTGTTGAAAGAAAATGTGATAAATTAAATTCAGTTAATGTTCCTGTATAATTCTGAACGGAACCAAAATTTGTAATAAAAATAATGGCAATAGAGATGGTGATAAAACATCATAATTCCTCAAACTAATTGGTACAACAGTTACTTATAAGATTCATTTCAAAGTTTTTATTGTAAAAACTACATTTACTTTTCTTATGTAGGTGAGTTTGAAAAAAAAAACAATACTTTCGTAAGTGTGAAAGTTTGACCAGATGTCACTATAGATTGCTATCATATAAAGCAAAATCAGTATGTGATGGTTAGATCTCAATATAAAGCCTATGTGAAAAAGTAAATGACCAATGACTGGACTGACATTGCCCACCCACAAAGCATGTCACTACATAGCTATTTTTAGCATCTTGTGTATATTTGATAGTTTTGCAACTACTTTAGTAGAGTGCACGCACTAAAAGTGTGCAACATAAATACCACTAAATAGTGCTATTTTATGCTAATTCTATTGTTTTCTTTTGTTTAATTAGTGCTATTTACTACTAAATAGTGACAATTAACTGTTGCACACTTTTAGTGCGTGCACTCTATGCTAAGTTCCCTTTTATAGCAAATAGAAGTGTTATGGGTCTAAGACCACAATTTATTTTATTAGCTTAGCAATAAACTCACTGTTTCAAAGAAACAGACAAAAAGTACTTGTTGTAAGGGTGGTTACTTTAATGTGTCAAAATTGTATCTCCAACCAAATGAAAAAAAGATTCAACAAAAGTGAACGCACAGTGTGTAATTGCATTAGTTTGTGCAACTGAGTGAATATCACTTGAGCAGAGCTGTTTTTAATGTTACTGTTTTGTACAATTAAATAGTGCCAAATAAACTATGGAAAAAGAGAATTTTCAGAAAATTAAGATTCTATATGCCTCGATGAGTCTCATTTGTCAATAATTAAACACTTGTGACTTAAAGTGGTTATAACTCTTAGAATGAGCTTTTTTGAGTAAATTCTACTACTTCTCAGCTTTTGAATGAGGTATATCTTGGGGATGTTTGAAAAAAAAAGGAATCCAATTTATTCATTAGAAAAGTTGGGCATTTTAGAGTTTTGAAAATGGCTGTCCAATTTTTTTTTTTTTTTTTTTTTTGGCCTGGCAGGAAATGAGATGTGTGTTGTCCCTGCCTTTCTTTGAAGAAAGGAAAATCAAATCAAATAACAATAATAGAACATTTACTGTATGTGGGGAAACAACCGCCAAATGTAATGGAGCATTTAACAAAATTTGCTCCTTGAGAAACACTTTATTCTCAAATGGTTTGGTTTTCAGATATAATGTCTAAATATGTAGTTCATAATATTTTATGCATTTTGAACTATCACAATTCTCTTCATTGATCAGGACAATTTTTTGTGCAGCCATGTTGATTTGACCTCTACCGACAACCATGATCCTTTGCGTTAAAACAACACATTTTTCCATGTGACATCAAAGTGCATTATGGTAGTTTTGGAAAGACCTTGAGAAAATGTCTAGAACTCAGGTAGTTTTTTTGGTTGTTTACATAAGATTGGAGGTCATGCCAAGTAAAAACAGGTTCCCAGAGTCCTCTACCGATAGGGTACGGCCCGCTGCACCCAGTGCAATAACTTCCACTAACAATAGACCTTTCCACGAATGCTGTACAAGAACCTCAGCCTTAACAACATGTAATTATTCTTTAGATTGATTGCAATCTTAATCCTGGCCAATTGTGCATCAATATGTCAATGTCATCAAATTCCTCACATTACCACAGGCGATTTTTAAAGAATGAATACATGCTCTTGAGGCTGAGGTTATTGTACAGCATCCGTGGAATTTAAGTTTATTAAACTAGAAATACTGTCATCATAAAAGTCTTTCAACTGGCCAGCCATTAGGATCACCAAGAAACATGAGACTGAACATGAAGTTAAAGAAGTTTGGATAGTAACGACAGGCTCTAGCACAGTCCGGAAGGAAATTGAATTCCAGGATTTGAGGCACCATTCTCTTGGAACCTGAGAAAAATGAACAGTGATGTGACAAAGATGATAATGTTAGGGATGATGATGATGGTGATGAAAGTGACATGAAGATGTTGGTAACCATAGCAATACAGATAGTGCCACAATGGTAACAACGGTGATGACATTGACATGACATTGTAACCATGGTGATGTGAACAGCCAAATGATGATGGTGATGACAGTGACATGATAATGATGGTAGCTATGGTACTGACAATGACATGATGGTGGTAACCATGGCAATTACAGTGACATGATGATAATGGTAACCATGGTAATGACAGTGACATGATGATGATGGTAACCATGGTAATGACGGTGACATGATGATGATGGTAACCATGGTAATGCAGTGACATGATGATGATGACAGCCATGGCAATGACGGTGACATGATGATAATGGTAACCATGGTAATGACAGTGACATGATGATGATGGTAACCATGGTAATGACGGTGACATGATGATGATGGTAACCATGGTAATGACAGTGACATGATGGTAACCATGGTAATGACATTGACAGGATGGTAACCATGGTAATGACAGTGACATGATGGTAACCATGGTGACAACAAAGATATGAAGCTGATAACAATAGCGTTAATGAAGATTAAAACAATGAGTGAAACATGGATTCTTTTTGTTAAACAGCAAAGAAGGGAATGATAAAGTTGATACAAGAAAATGTTTCAAGAAAAGTTCACCACATCTTACCATCATCAGCCCATTTCAGCATGACATCCAGACCAAAAAACGCACGAGACTGAAAGTTATTAAACAAATGAAAAAAATATTGGTTAATGGATGTTTCAATGGATAAAAGATATAATATATATATAACAAGCAAATGTATGGATAAAGGAAGGAAGAAAGGAATGAATGAATGAATGAATGAATGAAGAATGAATGAATGAATGAATGAATGAATGTATGAATGAATGAATGAATGAATGAATGAATGAATGAATGTATGAATGAATGAATGTATGAATGAATGAATGTATGTATGAATGAATGAATGAATGAATGTATGAATGAATGAATGAATGAATGAATGTATGAATGAATGAATGTATGAATGAATGAATGAATGAATGAATGAATGAATGAATGAATGAATGTATGAATGAATGAATGAATGAATGAATGAATGTATGAATGAATGAATGAATGAATGAATGAATGAATGAATGAATGAATGAATAAATGAATAAATGAATGAATGAAGGAAGGAAGGTGCTAACAAACAAATGAAGGGACAATGGAATAACAGTTGCAGTTACTGTAATAATAACTAACAAGCAAACTAACAGTTTATTGAAAAAAAAAAATAAATGATAAAAAATGATGAGTAAATGAATGATCAACAATTTAACAAATCAATGCATGGATAAATAGAAGAATAATTGATAGGATAAATGAATGACTGAACGAACGGAAGAACCCAACAAACAGAAAAAAATGCACAGATATGTTATTATAATAATATCAAAGTATAACACTTTGTTTGTGCGTTCAATATTGTAATCCATGTCATGCACTGCCCCCCATGCCCCCACTGGATCGACCTCTGATATACTATTGTAATATATATTAACAACTATCTTATATAGCATACATCGCACAAAATGTTGTAAACTATATTCAAAATAGTGCAAAATGAATTAAAAGTCTACAAGTTTAAAGTCAAACTCTCAAATTTACTTGGTACTTTTACTTATTCTCAGAATCAGATAGGTTCATTTCTTTAATTTTTATCACTTTTCAATTGCAAGCAGTTTGCTTTACGGAAAATGATCAGTCACGTGATATTTTAGCGTAAATTGCTGCGACAACTTCAATTTTATTTCCTTTTTTCATTTATTCAAAATACTTGTTGCGAATTTCTTTAAATATAATACGACTTACATATAAAAACTGGCATGGTTTTCACTCTGCTGTTTTTTTTTACGTGTGTCAAAGACTCGCAAAATGAATAGGGAAGTTTTCTTTGAGTGACCTTTTCAATGCACAATTTTGACATTCAAGCTTCTTTCGGCATGAAAAGTCTCTCTCTGTTTATACAAATAAGATCTCGAAGTATTAATTATTGACAAGCCAATGTCATTCATACAAAGAGAACTACGTCAAGCAAAGTGTCGTCATGGGTTACTAAGTTGAAATTGGAATTTCAAATGACAAGACGTTATTGTACATATACAATGGACTGTTTCTCTTCTGGCTTCAGTTCAAAATCTCTCAAAGGAGAAGCGAAACGTAGCCCTGCTCATATTTAAGCTGGTTCTTTCTGAAAACAGACGACTGAGCGAAAATGGAGAACAGTACTTCCTCTATTCAAAGCAGCAATGCCATCAATTGGAGTACGGTTTATTCAGCTGAGATGTTCACGATAGTTTTTATTTCAATTCTAGCTCTCCTAACAACGATTATCAATGGATTCACACTCTACGCGATCTACAAAGATCCTCTACGATGCTTTCGCACTCCATTGACAACTTTCATCTCAGGAATAATACTTTTTGATTTTCTCACCGGGCTTATCGTCGAGCCCTGTGTGGTTGCCATCTATGCTATAAGCTACGTCCATCATGGAATTACAAGACAGACTTATCTCCGACTTGTCCGACTGGTACAAACATTCGCTCTTGTAACCATGAACTCGTCATTTTTGACCTTCTTGGCTTTGGCTGTCGCGCAGCTTCTGGCTCTGGCACGTTCGAGAATTTACGACAGGTTTTTCACGGTAAACAGTTGTAGGATTATCGTCGCTGGAATATGGACGTATGCGATTATTTTCGCTGTAATTCCGAGGTTTTTTAACATCTCATTTCATGCTTTTTTCGTGGTAGATTTAATACTACACAACACGATCGTCTCCATTGTATTAATATTGATCTACATTGCTACATTTGTGTATTTTAAAGCCAAAGTCGCGCCAATGTTGGAAAATACGGAGCAAAGTCTAGATCAAGCTGTACAGCAACAGCGCGGACAAGCGCCTCCGGTGCAACGCGAATTCTTGATGGGAACATTCCTGATAACTCTAATTCTTATTTTGACGGTTTTCCCATTCACAATTGCGTTTTACGTGTGGATTTTCCAACCGAGGGGCACTACCGAAGTTGTCTTGCAAAAATACATCGCTATTATATTATGTGAGAACATTTTGTATTTGAAATTTCTCTGGGATCCGGCGGTTCTGATTTTGAGAGTTCCTACATATCGCAAGTCTGTAGTGATTATTTGCAATGGGATATTTCCAGGAGCCAATGCTGCTGGAGTTGTAGCTTACAACCGTCAAGCGGACGAAGAAAACAGAGCCGAGGAAACTATTGTTGTTGAAGACGAGAGGGCAACGACCAGAAATGATATCAAAACTTAAAAAACTCGATTTTGACCACCAAAAAAAGTGAAGGAAAACGGCTCGGATAGAGCTTTTGATACGTGAGAAAGATCGGAGTTGTGACGAAATATGAAAAAGAAAGAGGGGACTGAAAACATTTTCGTGACAAGAACATATAACGTCCAGAAACTTTAAAGAACTGAACTGAAACACAGTTTCACAAAAAGAATATCGAAAAAAAGACAGAAAAAGACAACATTTCAACACAAAAAGGAATTAAATTTGAATAAATACAGAGTATTTTCCACGAGTAAACCAAAAAATAGAAATTTTAAATATTTTATTAGCGCCTAAACACAAAGCATTTTCATAAGAATATTTCTTAAACTCTAAAAAAAACTGCTTTAAAATGGCATTTTTATTGGCAAAACGAAAAACACATATGATAAACATGAAATGCAGGAACCACATATATAGAAAAGTGGAAAAATTTTCATAAAAAATGTAGCAACATTTAGAGCTACAAGAAACTATAAATGCCACCAGCACCTTCCCTGAGGCGAAAATTAAGATACAAATTGAAAACGGAAGAACCATTTTCAATGTACTTTAATCCGTAACTACTTAAACCAAGGAAGAAAAGCATTGACGTTACTGTACTTCACTTCACTTATATATACAGTTTCATTTTAATGTGAAACTAAATTCCTACCATGCTAAATATACAGTATTTTTAAACTTTTTGTGTTCGTGTTTTGAGAGACCCATTTTTCTTGGAAGACTTGAAATAGCAAATAGAAAAAAGGCATTGAATTATAATTAGGAATAAAATGAAGACGAGAATATGCTTTAAATATATCGATAAAACATAGATGTATAAAACGTACAAAGGATCGATGTATTAGATTTATAATGCGCTTTTAATTTGAAACGCTTATCAACAAAGCAGAATCAAAACAAATTCGCTTAGATGAACGACGGTCAGTAATCTTACCGGAAATTTGAAAATTAATTTCTCGTTTTGTGTAAATACGTTTTAATTTTTAGTAAGACGACGGATTAACCGTATCCTAAAATGTGTTATGTATAATTTTATATGACTCTCTTTAAAAACAGTATTAGAATTCAATAAAGAAGAGTTAGTGAATGAAATTTATTGTGAACAAAATTGAAATCAAACATAAATAAAATACTATTTTTTTCAAATTCTTGTACTTATGTTTCATATAGTTAAAAGAACCATCAGCGATTGCTCTTGTCCTCATCTTAACACGTATCATTTTTTGAGAAATGGATTTCGGCACATTTTGCGATCCACCTTTATTAAGAAAATTCCGTAGTTTTGCACTGTGGACACTTCTGCGCATGTTTCAATTTTTTTTTGCTATTATGAATTTTATCGTAGATTCTAGTCAGATTACGTTTGAAATGTGATTTAAAGGAAAACCCTGGATAATTCAGACATTTTCAAGCGAGGAAAACGCAATATTTCTGTAACTCGACCACGTCCACGTCCTATTTTCGAATTTTACTTCCAAAATACAAAACATGGTACTTTTTAAAAATTCCTCGCGAGAAAACGAGTTTGGGGACCCCATTTTTATTTCATTTTTGAAATAAGCAACTCAAAAAATATTATTGTGGAAAGTTTCAAGGCATTTCCATGTCTAGTTTTATTTCTACGGAATTACCTTAAAAAACAACAGTAAGGCGTTTTATGTCCGTGTGACAGTCTTTATAATTAAACGAAAATGAAGGTTTTGGCGAGTTCCGGCTACTAGTCAACATCTTTGTCACGACAAATCTCAGCTGAGTAGAAAAGCACGTATGGAGCAAACAATTCAAAGAATAGTCAAGAGCTACAAGCCGTTCCTTTTATTGCGGTTTAGACATTTTTTGGTTGGATTGCCACAGTACTCTTCAACTTGCCTTTCAAACTTTGTCAGCTTGTTTGATCTTTTTTACAAGGCAGTTTGTTTGTTTGTTTATTCGCTCTTTTGTTTATATGCTGGTTTATTTGTTGAGTTATCAATTTTATTACATTGTCTATCCCTACAAAGATGCCTGTTTATGTGTCTGTTTACTTATTTGGTTGTTTGTTTGTTTGCTTGTTTATTTGCATATTGTTTGTTTATTTGTTTGTGTAAGTTAGTTAGTTCGTTCGTCAATTAGTTTGTTTTGATTTGTTAGTTGGTTTGTTTGTTTGTTCGTTAGTTTTGGTTCGTTCGTTGGTTCGTTCGTTCGTTTATCCACGTAAATTGCAACTTTCACAATCTTTTATTATACTCACATGTTTGTAGTTTCCCAGTCCGTATGGAGGCGGATCTTTTACAGAAGTCTGTATAATTTCTTTAAACATCTTATACAACTCACGCTGAAAAACACAATAAATATAATATCGTAGCAAATATGTTAAAACGTTTAACAGGAAACGTGAGATTGTTTCTCTTTGTAAACAGAAAATATGAAATTCCTGCAGATATAATTTTAGCTCATCGAAGTATTATTTTTGTGTTTTATTAATAATTGGCTGTTTTAGTCTCATTTTTTCCTTACTCTCATTAAGTTCATTAGTCAGTAAGTGTACAATAAGTCGTGAATTCATAATCGTTAATTTACTTAGTGTGTTTTTCTCACCTCTATTGTTTCATATTTGTGATCAGGATATTGTTCGTCCCACATTTTGATAAACTCATCGTGATGAATCTGGTGCAAGGAATGACTGAGATGTAAACTTAAACTATCATCATCATCATTGTCATCACCGTCATTGTCATCATCATCATTGTCATCACCGTCATTGTCATCATCATCATATACATTTCCCTAATTCGATGACAATGAATTTCTCGTGATTTACAAGACCAATCAAATTGAAAATGAGTAGAAATATTGTTTGGAGTGCCAGAATGTTGTTTCTTGTGTTAGATTTTTTAAACTGTTAATTGTTATTTGATTATAACCATTTGGTTGTTTTTGAAGTGTTCCTCGAATTTGGGTTCAAGTTCCTTTTGATTGAATAGGAACTACTCTAAAGGAACAATAGTTCCTTTTCAAGAGACTATGATTCGGAACAAAAGTAGTTTAAAAACGGAACAAAATGTGCTAAAGTGGAACAATACGTTCCTGTAACATAACGTGTGTTCCTCTATGGAATAAACAGGTCCGTGCTGTTGTTCCTATTAACGTTAAGTGGAATAAGTGTTCCTTTTTAATCAGACAAAAAGGATCAGTTTGTTCCTAGTTATAAGATTGATGTTCCCATTACTGACAAAAAGGAACAATCGTTCCTGTATTGGTTTAATAAGGAACGTTTAGTTCCTTTTTTCCAGCAATAATGTTCCTTTATACATATGATGGGAACACAACGTTCCTGTATGCATAAAGGAACCATTCTCAAAGGCGAGTTTGAATTTGTTTGAATAAGTTTTTGTCCAGAATGTTTTTGCCCAAGGGTTTGTTGCACCGAGTCATCAATATTGAACAATACATTTTCAAACATGTTTAAACGTGTCTATAGGCGTGGCCAGAAAGCGTTATTTTGATTGGTCGACATTTGGTCTTTTATCGCGCAAACAAAAATTTATACGTTCATTTCGTTCAAGTCCGCAATGAGTAAACGTTCTAAGTCAGTAGATTGGTCTTCGAAAGACGGTGCATCTCCCAAACCAAAAAGATTACATTTAGAAGAAGACGAAAATGATAACCTATTTCACTGTCCAGTACCGAATTGTGATCACGATGGGTATTCAACACAAAGAGGATGCAGAAAACACGTCAAAAACAAGCATGGTTGGTTTTACTACTTTGATGACGAACCAGCAAAATCGAGTGAAAATGCTAACAAGAAAGAAGACTCTCAAACATCGCCTAATTCAGATAAAGAACGTTGCATCAAAAAACAAGTGCCATCATTTGATATTTCTACAACTATTGGTAAAGAGTTTGAAACATGGCTGACAGGGAGTGGTGGAGGATGTAAAAGCAAGAATCAAGCTATGCAAGTTGTACGAAGAAGTTTTAAGTATCTCAAATTTTGCTGTGAAGATGAAGACGTTGACGATGAAGAAGAATTGAGTTGGGACTGGATAGACTTTAGTTTGAGCTCGCCTAATTTTCTATTTAAATTTGTTGATGTTATGCAAAGTGACTGGGGTCTTGGTCATGCTGGACGTATTGGATACTTGGATGCCATAAGTGACTTGATTGATTTTCGTAAAGTTCATGGGGTGTGTTCAGATAATGTTCTGCGCAATCTCACTTCCACAGAAGTATATCTAAAGCGAGCCCGTAAAACAGTTTCTAAGATGATGAGACTTCAATGGACTAGCGATCTCGACATCGACACTCTCGAATCCAAGGGACACTGGGCGACATTAGACGAACTTTTACACACGATAACATACCACCTTCCTCGTTACGAAACCGTTACGAAGGTTTGCCGAGAGACGCCGAACAAAGCTACCCCGTCCGACCTGTCATTTGCTACTAAGTTTGTTGCTGTATATTTGTTTATCAAAGTGAAAGGATCGCGCCCTATGACCTATCAGTACTTGACAGTAGACATGGTTGAAACAGCTAAGGCCAATGGAGGTTTTATCGACCAGAAAAAGTTCAAGACTGCTGCGCGTTTTGGATTCGATACTCTATGTTTGACTGATACAAGTCTTCAAGTTTTGGATGCCTATATAAGCCACGTCCGCCCTCTTTTAAAACCAAATTGCGACTATGTCCTGGTGACCAAAAAGGGAAATCAACACACCAAAATTGGCCAACTTATGGGAAAGATGGTGTTCGATGCTACGGGAAAATACATTCATCCAACTCGATATCGACAAATCGTGGAGACAACAAGTCAACAACAACTCGACACCAAAGAACAAGAAACTATTTCTGAAGATCAAAAGCACAGTTCGGTAGTCGCGAAAGTACATTATCAAAAACGAAGGTCACGTGACATTGCTAGCAAAGCACACGAATGCTTAAAAAAATTGCATGGGCAGAAAGGCTCGCAAGTAGATGATGACGTGAGTGTCAGACTATCTGACAGCCCCAACTCCTCCCCGAGTAGTGACAAAGAACAGACAAACACAGTTACAGAAAATACTAGTCTGAATTTAGCGCAAGAACGTTCAAGTGAACAGGTGCACTCGAAAAAGAAAAAGATTATGTTGTTCAGTGCAGAAGAAGATAACTATTTGAAAGCAGGGATTCGACGCCATGGTTTTGGTCAATGGTCTCTAATTTTAAGGGATCCCGCATATCGTTTTCAACAAGGCAGAACAGCTAATTCATTACTGAACAGAGCAATAAGAAAATTCTCAGACTATCATACAAAACAATGATCATAATGTAAACTATATTTAATTAAGTTAAACCAGTAACAGTACAGATGTAAAAGTGATGCTTATATTTGCGAAAATTTAAATCAACAATCACGTGATATTTAATTGTTGAATGATTATTCACTTTTACTCTCATATCAACAATATTGTATATACATCATAACATTTTCTTATTAGAATTGATCATAGATTGTGATCGTGACAGATTCTTTATTTCAACAATTAACTAACGAATTACAACAGCTTTATGACAAACAAAATTAATTAAAACGAACATTACTGATCGGAGAAATATGAAGTCAGCTTTCTTTGACTGGTTCTTTTTTGCTTTTTTCTCATCGGCTCGTCGAGTGATTGACTCTCAAACCCCGGGCTTTCAGGTATTCTGTAAGGACTGCTACATTCAGTAAGATCGAATTCTATGAGTGGACTGTAGGATGGAGTCTTTGGAGTGTAAAACAGCTCTTCTTCACTTTGATCGTTCACATTGTCCTCGTACAAGGGGAGTGGCCCGTGCAGTGATGTGACAAGGTGGGCATCGTTCTCTTTCAGCAACCCCATTGCGATACATGTTTCTATTCTCATTTTCAAGCCTTTTTCCTTTGGTGTTTTATGTTTTTCGTGGTACAATTTTAAGGCGTCTACGCATGTCGAGAGGATGTATTTCTTTGCGATCTTGATCTGTCCCTCTGGACACTGTTGTATTTCAGCTTGTACACAAGCCATCTTTTTCTCTTCCTCGCGCAGCCATTTGCTATCAAAAACCCTTTTGAGACGCGACGTTTCGGCCTCTTCTTCCAACCTCCGCTTCTCCGACATCCTTTTGTCAATTTCATTTTGCAGTTGGGATGGGATTTGACCACTTGCATTTGATGGTAGAAGGTCTAGCAGATCTTCGTCTACGCCCAGATCCCGAAGCCTCGTTTGACGATTTCTGTGAAGCGTTTCCATGGCATCTCTATATTGCTGTTTAGCCTCCTTGATCTCCTTTTTTCTTTGACTAATTAAGCATTGGACCATCTTTGCTTTGCCAACATGGTGCTGGTATTTCTCAAATGCTGTCTCCAACAATGGGAGAATTTCATCATCTTCTTCGTCGTCACTGCTCTGAGGTCTTCCTTGCGGCACTTCAGAAGTTGGGTTTATGGCCATGGAGTTTGTAGAAACTTGGCTTTCTGCCATCAGGTCCAGTGCTATGATGGCTTGTTTATCATCTTTTGTAAGGCCTGTTGAATAGTTGTCGTCGTCACCTTGACGTTCTTGAGTTTGCGAGCGAGTTGTGATTCGGCATTGTTTGGCGGACCACACAATGCATTCCATGGGATGGTCTTTGATCCATCTTGCAGCGTCTTTGTTTACTTCTTGCAATGTCTGAAATGTGTACTTGTTGAGTCGGTTGTTCATTGCAGTGTTATCTTCGTCGCTGCCAAAATCTAGCTCTTTTTGACATGTGATAAAAATTGGAGCCTTGTTGATAAATCCTTTGGCAGTCTTCCATTTCCTATCTAACGCTGTCCATCCACCTAAAATAAACCAACAAAATAAACAAGAATTAACAATAATAATAACAAGTTTATTTATATAGCGCACATATCCTGTGCTCAAGGCGCTTGACAGTAAACAATATCCAATATTACCCACTTATTCATGTTCATTGGTATATATGTAGAAGCAATAAACACATAATCAAACAAACCTTGCGTAATAATTTTCCAATCATCTATATCCATCAGCTCAACTCTTGCCTCGTCTAGATTGATGAGCTCGGTTGATTCGCTGATCATGGCCTTGTTAAACTGACGCTGTTTTGTAACTCTTGCCACTTTAGAAGGATCAATTATTTTCGATGTAGCCATAAAAAGTGACGTCTTCCCGCTATTGGATGGCCCTATTAGACACGGAACTTTTTGTTTGTGTTCTCTGGATTGATCAAAGAGGCATAAGAAGTCTTCGCACAAGCTTGTAATTTGCTGTGTGTTCAGGCTGTTGGTCATGATGCCCTTGAAATATTGAGGATCAGGATTTGTCGTGTGATCATATCTCACAAATGCTCGTGGGGATCTGCGTCCGATTTCTGAAGTTTCGATTGCATGGACGACAAATGCTCTCTTGCGGAAAGACCAGCAGAAGCCGCCAATGACCTGTGAAAATCAAAAGAATAGGATACTAATTAGTAAAGCAGCACCAGGCTCCATTCATTTGACCGTCTGCCAGTACATCAAACAATCAAACAACCAATCAATCGATCAATCGATCAATCGATCGATCAATCAATCAATCAATCAATCTTTCTTTCTATCCAACCATCTATCAATGAAACAATATTTAAAATGGCATCATAGTATACCTCTACAAGATCCTTGTCGATCTCAATTTGTGGGATTGCTTGACAGTCTGGATGCTTGAGTATGGCTTGCAGTTTGGACATATGGGTGAGCAGGCTGTCTTTAAAGTACGGATTTCCAAGCAGAGAGTTCAGAAAACTCTCTATTGAGCAGAGACGAGTGAACGTCATTCTTGATTGAGCTTGCAGTTTATAAACATCTCCTTCTCTATACGCGTAGTTTAATTTTTTCATCGCTCTTTCTATGTCATTCAAAAGCACTGTCATTGGTTCTCCTAACTGTTTGGGTGGATCTGCAGTATTGTTGTCATTTTCCCTGCCGTCTTGAACGTTTATCAAGTCGAACTCTAGACCAACTTCCTTTAGTCTCGCCACGGAATTGTTGAGAGATGGAATTACGTCTTGTCGTACGATCACCATTCTGACAACTCGCTCCCAGTCATAGAGCTCGTTCGTGAGTGCTTCTCCCGATATATCTTCATAGAGTTCTTTCAAACAACGCTTGTAGGAATGCATAATCAAGTCGCACATAAAATCATTTTTGTGGTCCTTTACCAGTTGGCACAATTTGTTCAATATATCGCAACCACCTTTCTTTGCCGACGCCCGCGTGGAATTTACTTCAACTTCGCATTTGACTAATGCTCGATGGACGACTAGGGCATCTACCGGTGCTCCATTTGGAGACTGGATTGCTATCCAATATGTTATAGATGGGTAGGTTTTGTTTCGTGCGCATTTTGCCACACCACTTGGAACCTGAGAAAGAAGAAATGACTCAGTTATCAATACAATACTTTATCATGACGTTTTGAATACATTATTGTCTCGTTTAGTTCCACACTAACACTTCTTGCAATTAACGGAGCACGTGTATATGACAAACTAAATAATTACCTCATATGAAGCCACAATACGTTGTGATGACTCATCACCTCCATCACCACTATCATCGGAATGCTGACTAAGTTCCTCTGTCGAGTCTTTCTTTGAGGACTGATAGGTCGAAATGGCCGAGAAGAAAAAGCCAACACCTGGAATTTTCACTATCACCGTGTCACATTCATTTCGCTTATTGACAATATGGCTCCATGCCGACTGGATACCACTCTTCCCTCCTTGCACACGCCAAACGCATTTGACTCCAATGACGGAAAATGACGATCGAACAAGAGGAATGATGCTCGCCAAAATTTCATCTCTAATCGCGACGCTGTTAAGCTGCCGACAAGGCTGCTGAGACATCACTCTAAAGAGAAAAAATAATAATCAGTCACAGAATTGTAGAAATGTTAAACAAAACTCACGAAAGCTTTTTTTTACCTTTGATCCTGACTGCTCGTTGTCCAGATTGAGAGTGATGGAAGAAGTTGGTCTGTCCATATTTATAGGAATCAAAAGAAAGGTTGTTTTCCCCGTGGACCTCTTTTATTTTGATAAAATCACTCAATTGGTCCGCTATGGTCACAATCAATAATCCGTTCATGTTTGTTTCTGCTTGACTTTTGTTCTCAATCTCAAAGGAATATGACATCACGATTCTTTAATGCAAATTGGGAACAACTATGTGGGAGCCCTGTGTTCAACTAACACAGTTTAATTGCAACATCGGTGGGTATGGCGGGTATGCCGGATTTACCGGATTTCATTCTGTTCTTCACTTTGAACTTCATGATCTTCTATACAGTCAACTAAATATCCGCTATATCCGTCAAATCTGCCATATCTACCAAAATCAAAGGTAAAAACAAAGTTCAAGTAACACCATCATGAGTTATCCATGGTATCCCTGTGTATCCCTGTGCGACTTTATTCTTGATTTTGGTGGGTTTGTCTGATATAGCGGATTTAGCAGATATACCACTTTTTATTATATAATACTATATATTTCTTGACATATTGATAATTTTAAAATGTTAATATATTCATATATTAATATATCTTGATTATTTATATTTTTATTATTATTATTAATATTATAAAATTATAGTTTTATTATATATTATTATTATCTATTTCATAAATTATAACTAAATAAATTATAAATATATAAATAAATAAATAAATAAATAAATAAATAAATAAATAAATTATGAATTATAAACAAATAAACTATCAAGATATATAATAAATTGTACAATTAAATTGCAAATCCGCTAAATCCGCTAAATATGCCATATCCACCAAAATCAAGACTAAACTTGCAGACTAACAGAGAGTTACTATATATCTATGTCTTTTACATATCCGTCATTCCCGGTATAACCTCTATATCCACTGCAAACGAGACCAAAGTAGTCATTACACAGGGTTACCAAGACCTCATTATGATAGTCAATTCAAACTTTCTGTTTAACATCGGTAGATATGACAGATATGGCTGATATAGCGGATTTGTCTAGTTTACCATCAAATTTCGTTAATGACAAATAAATTGACAGTATATCCGGTAAATCCGGCACATCCGGCATATCCGCTGAGATCGGAAACAAAGATAGTCTAGCTATGTCTAGTCAATTCTGTAAGTATCATAGTTTAAGATGACTTGCAGTCAATTCTGTAAGTATCATAGTTTAAGATGACTTGCAGTCAATTCTGTAAGTATCATAGTTTAAGATGACTTGCAGTCAATTCTGTAAGTATCATAGTTTAAGATGACTTGCAGTCAATTCTGTAAGTATCATAGTTTAAGATGACTTGCAGTCAATTCTGTAAGTATCATAGTTTAAGATGACTTGCAGTCAATTCTGTAAGTATCATAGTTTAAGATGACTTGCAGTCAATTCTGTAAGTATCATAGTTTAAGATGACTTGCAGTCAATTCTGTAAGTATCATAGTTTAAGATGACTTGCAGTCAATTCTGTAAGTATCATAGTTTAAGATGACTTGCAGTCAATTCTGTAAGTATCATAGTTTAAGATGACTTGCAGTCAATTCTGTAAGTATCATAGTTTAAGATGACTTGCAGTCAATTCTGTAAGTATCATAGTTTACGATGACTTGCAGTCAATTCTGTAAGTATCATAGTTTAAGATGACTTGCAGTCAATTCTGTAAGTATCATAGTTTACGATGACTTGCAGTCAATTCTGTAAGTATCATAGTTTAAGATGACTTGCAGTCAATTCTGTAAGTATCATAGTTTACGATGACTTGCAGTCAATTCTGTAAGTATCATAGTTTAAGATGACTTGCAGTCAATTCTGTAAGTATTATAGCTTGGGTTGACTTGCAGTCATAGAGCAATATTACAACCTTGCCTCTAAGTATTGTAGTCGTTTAAGAAGTAAAAACTTAATGTATCTTTGCTAATGTAAATCGGTCTTCAACAAGTTCCGAACCCTAGAAAAGGACCATTTGCTATGTGTTCCTCGCAAAAATGACAAAATATAACTTTAAAAAATCGTAAAAAATCTTTGGGCGATTTTGAAAGTCTAAAATTTTTCCAAAACATAGATAAGTCGAAACTTGTAATAATAAAGTGGATAAAACAATTAAATCTAGACCTCAAAAGCACAAAAGTGACATTTAAACAAAAGGAACATTGAAATTAGGGAAATGATCATATACATTTCCCTAATTCGATGACAATGAATTTCTCGTGATTTACAAGACCAATCAAATTGAAAATGAGTAGAAATATTGTTTGGAGTGCCAGAATGTTGTTTCTTGTGTTAGATTTTTTAAACTGTTAATTGTTATTTGATTATAACCATTTGGTTGTTTTTGAAGTGTTCCTCGAATTTGGGTTCAAGTTCCTTTTGATTGAATAGGAACTACTCTAAAGGAACAATAGTTCCTTTTCAAGAGACTATGATTCGGAACAAAAGTAGTTTAAAAACGGAACAAAATGTGCTAAAGTGGAACAATACGTTCCTGTAACATAACGTGTGTTCCTCTATGGAATAAACAGGTCCGTGCTGTTGTTCCTATTAACGTTAAGTGGAATAAGTGTTCCTTTTTAATCAGACAAAAAGGATCAGTTTGTTCCTAGTTATAAGATTGATGTTCCCATTACTGACAAAAAGGAACAATCGTTCCTGTATTGGTTTAATAAGGAACGTTTAGTTCCTTTTTTCCAGCAATAATGTTCCTTTATACATATGATGGGAACACAACGTTCCTGTATGCATAAAGGAACCATTCTCAAAGGCGAGTTTGAATTTGTTTGAATAAGTTTTTGTCCAGAATGTTTTTGCCCAAGGGTTTGTTGCACCGAGTCATCAATATTGAACAATACATTTTCAAACATGTTTAAACGTGTCTATAGGCGTGGCCAGAAAGCGTTATTTTGATTGGTCGACATTTGGTCTTTTATCGCGCAAACAAAAATTTATACGTTCATTTCGTTCAAGTCCGCAATGAGTAAACGTTCTAAGTCAGTAGATTGGTCTTCGAAAGACGGTGCATCTCCCAAACCAAAAAGATTACATTTAGAAGAAGACGAAAATGATAACCTATTTCACTGTCCAGTACCGAATTGTGATCACGATGGGTATTCAACACAAAGAGGATGCAGAAAACACGTCAAAAACAAGCATGGTTGGTTTTACTACTTTGATGACGAACCAGCAAAATCGAGTGAAAATGCTAACAAGAAAGAAGACTCTCAAACATCGCCTAATTCAGATAAAGAACGTTGCATCAAAAAACAAGTGCCATCATTTGATATTTCTACAACTATTGGTAAAGAGTTTGAAACATGGCTGACAGGGAGTGGTGGAGGATGTAAAAGCAAGAATCAAGCTATGCAAGTTGTACGAAGAAGTTTTAAGTATCTCAAATTTTGCTGTGAAGATGAAGACGTTGACGATGAAGAAGAATTGAGTTGGGACTGGATAGACTTTAGTTTGAGCTCGCCTAATTTTCTATTTAAATTTGTTGATGTTATGCAAAGTGACTGGGGTCTTGGTCATGCTGGACGTATTGGATACTTGGATGCCATAAGTGACTTGATTGATTTTCGTAAAGTTCATGGGGTGTGTTCAGATAATGTTCTGCGCAATCTCACTTCCACAGAAGTATATCTAAAGCGAGCCCGTAAAACAGTTTCTAAGATGATGAGACTTCAATGGACTAGCGATCTCGACATCGACACTCTCGAATCCAAGGGACACTGGGCGACATTAGACGAACTTTTACACACGATAACATACCACCTTCCTCGTTACGAAACCGTTACGAAGGTTTGCCGAGAGACGCCGAACAAAGCTACCCCGTCCGACCTGTCATTTGCTACTAAGTTTGTTGCTGTATATTTGTTTATCAAAGTGAAAGGATCGCGCCCTATGACCTATCAGTACTTGACAGTAGACATGGTTGAAACAGCTAAGGCCAATGGAGGTTTTATCGACCAGAAAAAGTTCAAGACTGCTGCGCGTTTTGGATTCGATACTCTATGTTTGACTGATACAAGTCTTCAAGTTTTGGATGCCTATATAAGCCACGTCCGCCCTCTTTTAAAACCAAATTGCGACTATGTCCTGGTGACCAAAAAGGGAAATCAACACACCAAAATTGGCCAACTTATGGGAAAGATGGTGTTCGATGCTACGGGAAAATACATTCATCCAACTCGATATCGACAAATCGTGGAGACAACAAGTCAACAACAACTCGACACCAAAGAACAAGAAACTATTTCTGAAGATCAAAAGCACAGTTCGGTAGTCGCGAAAGTACATTATCAAAAACGAAGGTCACGTGACATTGCTAGCAAAGCACACGAATGCTTAAAAAAATTGCATGGGCAGAAAGGCTCGCAAGTAGATGATGACGTGAGTGTCAGACTATCTGACAGCCCCAACTCCTCCCCGAGTAGTGACAAAGAACAGACAAACACAGTTACAGAAAATACTAGTCTGAATTTAGCGCAAGAACGTTCAAGTGAACAGGTGCACTCGAAAAAGAAAAAGATTATGTTGTTCAGTGCAGAAGAAGATAACTATTTGAAAGCAGGGATTCGACGCCATGGTTTTGGTCAATGGTCTCTAATTTTAAGGGATCCCGCATATCGTTTTCAACAAGGCAGAACAGCTAATTCATTACTGAACAGAGCAATAAGAAAATTCTCAGACTATCATACAAAACAATGATCATAATGTAAACTATATTTAATTAAGTTAAACCAGTAACAGTACAGATGTAAAAGTGATGCTTATATTTGCGAAAATTTAAATCAACAATCACGTGATATTTAATTGTTGAATGATTATTCACTTTTACTCTCATATCAACAATATTGTATATACATCATAACATTTTCTTATTAGAATTGATCATAGATTGTGATCGTGACAGATTCTTTATTTCAACAATTAACTAACGAATTACAACAGCTTTATGACAAACAAAATTAATTAAAACGAACATTACTGATCGGAGAAATATGAAGTCAGCTTTCTTTGACTGGTTCTTTTTTGCTTTTTTCTCATCGGCTCGTCGAGTGATTGACTCTCAAACCCCGGGCTTTCAGGTATTCTGTAAGGACTGCTACATTCAGTAAGATCGAATTCTATGAGTGGACTGTAGGATGGAGTCTTTGGAGTGTAAAACAGCTCTTCTTCACTTTGATCGTTCACATTGTCCTCGTACAAGGGGAGTGGCCCGTGCAGTGATGTGACAAGGTGGGCATCGTTCTCTTTCAGCAACCCCATTGCGATACATGTTTCTATTCTCATTTTCAAGCCTTTTTCCTTTGGTGTTTTATGTTTTTCGTGGTACAATTTTAAGGCGTCTACGCATGTCGAGAGGATGTATTTCTTTGCGATCTTGATCTGTCCCTCTGGACACTGTTGTATTTCAGCTTGTACACAAGCCATCTTTTTCTCTTCCTCGCGCAGCCATTTGCTATCAAAAACCCTTTTGAGACGCGACGTTTCGGCCTCTTCTTCCAACCTCCGCTTCTCCGACATCCTTTTGTCAATTTCATTTTGCAGTTGGGATGGGATTTGACCACTTGCATTTGATGGTAGAAGGTCTAGCAGATCTTCGTCTACGCCCAGATCCCGAAGCCTCGTTTGACGATTTCTGTGAAGCGTTTCCATGGCATCTCTATATTGCTGTTTAGCCTCCTTGATCTCCTTTTTTCTTTGACTAATTAAGCATTGGACCATCTTTGCTTTGCCAACATGGTGCTGGTATTTCTCAAATGCTGTCTCCAACAATGGGAGAATTTCATCATCTTCTTCGTCGTCACTGCTCTGAGGTCTTCCTTGCGGCACTTCAGAAGTTGGGTTTATGGCCATGGAGTTTGTAGAAACTTGGCTTTCTGCCATCAGGTCCAGTGCTATGATGGCTTGTTTATCATCTTTTGTAAGGCCTGTTGAATAGTTGTCGTCGTCACCTTGACGTTCTTGAGTTTGCGAGCGAGTTGTGATTCGGCATTGTTTGGCGGACCACACAATGCATTCCATGGGATGGTCTTTGATCCATCTTGCAGCGTCTTTGTTTACTTCTTGCAATGTCTGAAATGTGTACTTGTTGAGTCGGTTGTTCATTGCAGTGTTATCTTCGTCGCTGCCAAAATCTAGCTCTTTTTGACATGTGATAAAAATTGGAGCCTTGTTGATAAATCCTTTGGCAGTCTTCCATTTCCTATCTAACGCTGTCCATCCACCTAAAATAAACCAACAAAATAAACAAGAATTAACAATAATAATAACAAGTTTATTTATATAGCGCACATATCCTGTGCTCAAGGCGCTTGACAGTAAACAATATCCAATATTACCCACTTATTCATGTTCATTGGTATATATGTAGAAGCAATAAACACATAATCAAACAAACCTTGCGTAATAATTTTCCAATCATCTATATCCATCAGCTCAACTCTTGCCTCGTCTAGATTGATGAGCTCGGTTGATTCGCTGATCATGGCCTTGTTAAACTGACGCTGTTTTGTAACTCTTGCCACTTTAGAAGGATCAATTATTTTCGATGTAGCCATAAAAAGTGACGTCTTCCCGCTATTGGATGGCCCTATTAGACACGGAACTTTTTGTTTGTGTTCTCTGGATTGATCAAAGAGGCATAAGAAGTCTTCGCACAAGCTTGTAATTTGCTGTGTGTTCAGGCTGTTGGTCATGATGCCCTTGAAATATTGAGGATCAGGATTTGTCGTGTGATCATATCTCACAAATGCTCGTGGGGATCTGCGTCCGATTTCTGAAGTTTCGATTGCATGGACGACAAATGCTCTCTTGCGGAAAGACCAGCAGAAGCCGCCAATGACCTGTGAAAATCAAAAGAATAGGATACTAATTAGTAAAGCAGCACCAGGCTCCATTCATTTGACCGTCTGCCAGTACATCAAACAATCAAACAACCAATCAATCGATCAATCGATCAATCGATCGATCAATCAATCAATCAATCAATCTTTCTTTCTATCCAACCATCTATCAATGAAACAATATTTAAAATGGCATCATAGTATACCTCTACAAGATCCTTGTCGATCTCAATTTGTGGGATTGCTTGACAGTCTGGATGCTTGAGTATGGCTTGCAGTTTGGACATATGGGTGAGCAGGCTGTCTTTAAAGTACGGATTTCCAAGCAGAGAGTTCAGAAAACTCTCTATTGAGCAGAGACGAGTGAACGTCATTCTTGATTGAGCTTGCAGTTTATAAACATCTCCTTCTCTATACGCGTAGTTTAATTTTTTCATCGCTCTTTCTATGTCATTCAAAAGCACTGTCATTGGTTCTCCTAACTGTTTGGGTGGATCTGCAGTATTGTTGTCATTTTCCCTGCCGTCTTGAACGTTTATCAAGTCGAACTCTAGACCAACTTCCTTTAGTCTCGCCACGGAATTGTTGAGAGATGGAATTACGTCTTGTCGTACGATCACCATTCTGACAACTCGCTCCCAGTCATAGAGCTCGTTCGTGAGTGCTTCTCCCGATATATCTTCATAGAGTTCTTTCAAACAACGCTTGTAGGAATGCATAATCAAGTCGCACATAAAATCATTTTTGTGGTCCTTTACCAGTTGGCACAATTTGTTCAATATATCGCAACCACCTTTCTTTGCCGACGCCCGCGTGGAATTTACTTCAACTTCGCATTTGACTAATGCTCGATGGACGACTAGGGCATCTACCGGTGCTCCATTTGGAGACTGGATTGCTATCCAATATGTTATAGATGGGTAGGTTTTGTTTCGTGCGCATTTTGCCACACCACTTGGAACCTGAGAAAGAAGAAATGACTCAGTTATCAATACAATACTTTATCATGACGTTTTGAATACATTATTGTCTCGTTTAGTTCCACACTAACACTTCTTGCAATTAACGGAGCACGTGTATATGACAAACTAAATAATTACCTCATATGAAGCCACAATACGTTGTGATGACTCATCACCTCCATCACCACTATCATCGGAATGCTGACTAAGTTCCTCTGTCGAGTCTTTCTTTGAGGACTGATAGGTCGAAATGGCCGAGAAGAAAAAGCCAACACCTGGAATTTTCACTATCACCGTGTCACATTCATTTCGCTTATTGACAATATGGCTCCATGCCGACTGGATACCACTCTTCCCTCCTTGCACACGCCAAACGCATTTGACTCCAATGACGGAAAATGACGATCGAACAAGAGGAATGATGCTCGCCAAAATTTCATCTCTAATCGCGACGCTGTTAAGCTGCCGACAAGGCTGCTGAGACATCACTCTAAAGAGAAAAAATAATAATCAGTCACAGAATTGTAGAAATGTTAAACAAAACTCACGAAAGCTTTTTTTTACCTTTGATCCTGACTGCTCGTTGTCCAGATTGAGAGTGATGGAAGAAGTTGGTCTGTCCATATTTATAGGAATCAAAAGAAAGGTTGTTTTCCCCGTGGACCTCTTTTATTTTGATAAAATCACTCAATTGGTCCGCTATGGTCACAATCAATAATCCGTTCATGTTTGTTTCTGCTTGACTTTTGTTCTCAATCTCAAAGGAATATGACATCACGATTCTTTAATGCAAATTGGGAACAACTATGTGGGAGCCCTGTGTTCAACTAACACAGTTTAATTGCAACATCGGTGGGTATGGCGGGTATGCCGGATTTACCGGATTTCATTCTGTTCTTCACTTTGAACTTCATGATCTTCTATACAGTCAACTAAATATCCGCTATATCCGTCAAATCTGCCATATCTACCAAAATCAAAGGTAAAAACAAAGTTCAAGTAACACCATCATGAGTTATCCATGGTATCCCTGTGTATCCCTGTGCGACTTTATTCTTGATTTTGGTGGGTTTGTCTGATATAGCGGATTTAGCAGATATACCACTTTTTATTATATAATACTATATATTTCTTGACATATTGATAATTTTAAAATGTTAATATATTCATATATTAATATATCTTGATTATTTATATTTTTATTATTATTATTAATATTATAAAATTATAGTTTTATTATATATTATTATTATCTATTTCATAAATTATAACTAAATAAATTATAAATATATAAATAAATAAATAAATAAATAAATAAATAAATAAATAAATAAATAAATTATGAATTATAAACAAATAAACTATCAAGATATATAATAAATTGTACAATTAAATTGCAAATCCGCTAAATCCGCTAAATATGCCATATCCACCAAAATCAAGACTAAACTTGCAGACTAACAGAGAGTTACTATATATCTATGTCTTTTACATATCCGTCATTCCCGGTATAACCTCTATATCCACTGCAAACGAGACCAAAGTAGTCATTACACAGGGTTACCAAGACCTCATTATGATAGTCAATTCAAACTTTCTGTTTAACATCGGTAGATATGACAGATATGGCTGATATAGCGGATTTGTCTAGTTTACCATCAAATTTCGTTAATGACAAATAAATTGACAGTATATCCGGTAAATCCGGCACATCCGGCATATCCGCTGAGATCGGAAACAAAGATAGTCTAGCTATGTCTAGTCAATTCTGTAAGTATCATAGTTTAAGATGACTTGCAGTCAATTCTGTAAGTATCATAGTTTAAGATGACTTGCAGTCAATTCTGTAAGTATCATAGTTTAAGATGACTTGCAGTCAATTCTGTAAGTATCATAGTTTAAGATGACTTGCAGTCAATTCTGTAAGTATCATAGTTTAAGATGACTTGCAGTCAATTCTGTAAGTATCATAGTTTAAGATGACTTGCAGTCAATTCTGTAAGTATCATAGTTTAAGATGACTTGCAGTCAATTCTGTAAGTATCATAGTTTAAGATGACTTGCAGTCAATTCTGTAAGTATCATAGTTTAAGATGACTTGCAGTCAATTCTGTAAGTATCATAGTTTAAGATGACTTGCAGTCAATTCTGTAAGTATCATAGTTTAAGATGACTTGCAGTCAATTCTGTAAGTATCATAGTTTAAGATGACTTGCAGTCAATTCTGTAAGTATCATAGTTTAAGATGACTTGCAGTCAATTCTGTAAGTATCATAGTTTACGATGACTTGCAGTCAATTCTGTAAGTATCATAGTTTAAGATGACTTGCAGTCAATTCTGTAAGTATCATAGTTTACGATGACTTGCAGTCAATTCTGTAAGTATCATAGTTTAAGATGACTTGCAGTCAATTCTGTAAGTATCATAGTTTACGATGACTTGCAGTCAATTCTGTAAGTATCATAGTTTAAGATGACTTGCAGTCAATTCTGTAAGTATTATAGCTTGGGTTGACTTGCAGTCATAGAGCAATATTACAACCTTGCCTCTAAGTATTGTAGTCGTTTAAGAAGTAAAAACTTAATGTATCTTTGCTAATGTAAATCGGTCTTCAACAAGTTCCGAACCCTAGAAAAGGACCATTTGCTATGTGTTCCTCGCAAAAATGACAAAATATAACTTTAAAAAATCGTAAAAAATCTTTGGGCGATTTTGAAAGTCTAAAATTTTTCCAAAACATAGATAAGTCGAAACTTGTAATAATAAAGTGGATAAAACAATTAAATCTAGACCTCAAAAGCACAAAAGTGACATTTAAACAAAAGGAACATTGAAATTAGGGAAATGATCATTGTCATCACCGTCATTGTCATCATCATCATTGTCATCACCGTCAATGTCATCATCATCATTGTCATCACCGTCATTGTCATCATCATCATTGTCATCACCGTCATTGTCATCATCATCATTGTCATCACCGTCATTGTCATCATCATCATTGTCATCACCGTCATTGTCATCATCATCGTCATCACCGTTAGTATCATCAAAATCATTGTAGTCATCGTCACTGACTCTTCCTTATCATCATCACCATCATCACCACTACCATCATCACCGCCACCACCCCCACCTTCATCATCATCATCATCACCACCATCATCATCATCACCATCATCGTCATTGTCGTCATCATCATATCATCAACACCATCACCATCATCACGACCGTTACATTAGTAAGTACATACCTGTTTCAGTCCCGTTTCACGGTAGTTCATCACTGTGAAATGTTTCTCGTAGTCTTCAAGATCCTCTAAACCGAATTCCCTACAAATCATTATAGCTGAAATCAATATCATGTATGAATGAGAACAAAAAGAATGGTTGGATGGATGAATGGATGGATTAATTAAATAAATTAATGAAAAAAGAATAAAATGAAGGAATAAATGAGTAAATGAGTGAGTGAATGAGTGAGTGAATGAATGAATGAATGAATGAGTGAGTGAGTGAATGAGTGAGTGAGTGAGGGGATGAATGAGTGAATGAGTGAGTGAGTGAATGGTGTGTAATTGAACGAACGAAGAAAAGAAATGGTATGAAAGGCTGTAGTAATTAAATAAATAAAAGACTTAATCTACAAATAAATGATCTACTAACTTGTTGGCAAATCTTGTCCAAAAAATCTTGTCAACGTATAGCTCGATAGGATCCACCGAATTTAGGTACAAATGATATCGAAGATCAAACTTCACATCACCAACATCATCGCGGTGAAATAGCACTTGCTTATCAATGTATTTACTGACAATCTAAAAGATTAAACACATAAGAAGAATAGTTGGGATGAAAGACACAGATAGTTAGTTCAGTTACGCAGGGCTGGTTTGCAAAACCGCAAGACCAGGAGACGGTGACACGAAGCCTACATCCCTATCCAGCGGATAATTCTATACAAATTATATGAACTGTTTATTCGGTGGATAAAACTTCACAGGCTGTGTCTACCCAGCCCAAATTCCCATACTACTAGACCACCCATGCCGTCGAGGCAGTACAAATGTTGCATCTTTACACGTAATGTAATTATGGGATTTTCATTATGGCGTCATATACTACAACTACCAGAATGCTTTCCTTACTAGCATATAGAGAATTTGTCTGCGCATGTCGTAAGTTAATGGTAGAAGCCGCTATAATCACGCGAAAGAAAAATACCTTCTAAATCCCCTTTAATCCCAATTCACAAAAGCGATACTTCAGCTGTCAAAAGTCTCTGTTCCAACCATACAGTGATTGGCCGTTATTTCCGTACGGCTTATTATAGTTCTTATTGGACATTAGCATAACAATTTGTTTGTTTATAACCATGAAGTATCTGCAAGATTATGCAATATGGCCACTTTCACAACAAGACTAGGTCGTCTTTGACTGCCGATCAAAGATTTTGGCCAATACTCTATCGAAAACCAAAAGTATAATACTAATCTACGATTACTAACGAAAGCATACCAAGGAAAAACTTAGCGGCGCACAACATTTAAGCTCGACTTTTCTTCAAATTTATGCGAAAAAATTGACCATAGAGTAAGACTGACAAATCTTCTCCGTGCTTGAGTTAAAATTTATATTTAGTGAAGATAGAAGTATATCAACAAAAGCCTGACCAGAAATTTACAAAATTTGGTGGTTCATCTGTGTTTTCACAATTATTTGGATTAATCAAGATCATTCTAACCTAATTTCAGGTTCGGTATTCCAATCAGTCGAAATTGCTTGAGAGGAGAAACACAACCATGGCGTCAACAAATATCGCAATATCACATTTTGGCCAATCTTTCTTTAAAAAATAACAATGCTGTGATGTAGAATGTGGTTTGACGACTCGCATCAGTTATATTTAGCTTCGGCGCAGCCCCTCAAACATACCGCGTATCAAGAAGGAAAGTTGACCAAAACTTGCAAAATGCGCAAATAATCTGCTCATCACTCCACAAAATCGATCCTCAATAAGAAATCATTTTGTACCACACAATTCCCGTGACCTTTGATTGTTAATCTGTGGAAAAAGTTTTCGCTGCTACTTCTTTTATTTTGGCAGCAGTCCTCACACGAATGCAGTAGGTTTGTGTTTTCTTCTTCGTTTTGCGGACTTTTGCTCAAAAATATTTTGAGATCAAAAACCTCCACATTTGCTTGACTTAGTCACAGCACCTTACAAAGTGATAGACTTTAAGTATCCATTTATAATTTCTTAAATTGAAGATCACTAAGATTGCGATTGGAACTCAAAAGTTCCCCGGTCGTAGAAAAAAATGTAAACATAACCGCGGGCTAAAATTTTCTGACATGCGCAGACAAATTCTCTATATGCTTTCCTTACTTTCTTTTGTAGCGTAATTAGTACAAATTGTTCTGTTAATCTCCAAAGGGATTAAGAATTAGAATATGAAAGAGAATTCGCAATTAATGCTGGTAGTCGTAGTAAAATGACGCCATAATGCAGACCGCATATTAGCCGGCGTAGCGCCTCTTTGGGAGGGAGTGGGGAAATTAATGATTTTGGAACAAAGAGAAGGACTGGGGACAAGGACAGGAAAGTCTCTTGGGCAGAGGGGCTGGGTAAAAAATGCGTGCCGCAAAACAGGCTATAATTTGTTTTTGATTCTTACTTTAGGTCCCGTTTCGGCCATTCTAATCAAATGGTTGAGGTTCTTGGTGACGTGAAGGTCCAGCCCTCGTCCCATGTTCCACGGTTTAACTAACCAATGATTATCGAGACCCCTGGGAATTGAAGAAAGGAAAAACGTTATCAGGGCTCGAAATAAGAGCAGGTCAAGCGACAATGTCCCTCTAAATTTACTACTTGACCTGTCAAATCAAAGTTTGAAAGGACAAGTTGACCTCCATATTTGTGAGGGGAAAAACGGATCTTGCAGATGTATTTTTAAAAAAAAGAATTTTTATTACAAATTTTGACCTTTCAAGAAGGGGTAATAATCTTCTAAAAATGCATTTGTAAGGTCATCTTGACCTATGTATGTCCGGCTGTTATTTCGAGCCTTGGTTATCTAGTATTTCTACTAAATTGACGAGAGTTTCGTTCACACTAGCAACCCCTATATTTACTATTTTACACACATCGCTTTGCATGTCCACAGTTGATTTTTGCAATGATGGAGGAAAACCGGACAGAGGACTTGGAGAAAAACCCTCGTGGCATAGGAGAGAAATTCCACTGACACATGGCTAACCAGACGCAACAATTGCTGAGAAAGTAAATTGAACTAAGAACCATCCATTAGATATTCCCAAACAACAGGAAACGAGAAGGTACTACTACGAAATAGACATATTACGAGACCTCAAACAAACATTTTAAGAACTGCTTTATAACGGACCATATCAAACTTATTGTCGCAAAAGCCCCTTTGAAGTCACGAGTGTCACGCTCCACTTCAGACTCCATATAAACACCGTATAAATTCCATAAAATTTTCAGCATATTGCCGTTTTACTCGAAACCCTTTGAAATAACAACATTTTTACCACGGTGATCAAATATTACACTATTATAGCGGAGCTCCGCGCGGGCCGAAGGCCCGCGCAAGCGGAGCACCATAATTAAGAAAATATGGTAAACCATCGAGCTCATTTGAAATCGACCACAGGAAGCCCGGATTTCGAAAATACGTACAACGTCCGTCCGTACGTCGTCCGTCCGTGTACATTCATGCAAAATTTGCTGACCAGTTTTAGTGGGCGCCAAACCAATCATTATTTTTGCAGTTTTTGATGCAGTTCACTAAACTTTTTCTACAAAATATATTTCTACACTTGACAATTAAAAAGAGCATGAAAATGGTAAATCTAAGCTGACTGCTTGAAGAGATTTAACTGAGAAAGAGAAACAAAGACCGCGGCGTGAAAAAGAAAGATAACTACGATTCAACGATGAAAAGCTACTTCAAAATATTTTCACTGACAAAATAAGTAAAAGTCCCTCATGCAGCTGTTTTTAACCATCCAAATGTGCAGTCATGGAGAGCTGTCATAATTCATCAATAGTCATTCAAAGCTGGAGATTTTACAAGTTGTATTTTCTGGAAAAGTTTATTTGACAAGTTTGTCAGATGGTAAAAAAGGCCGTATTCTTCATGGATTCTTCGTGGCGTTTTTCAGTCATTACTTATCGACTAATCTACTTTTAAAAGTGAAATTGACGGCGACAAATTTTCATAAAAACAAAAACAAAAACAAATATGCGCTGCATTTGCAGCAATTCAAAAGAGGTGAACAGCAAGACGAACACGACTCACGAAGATATATAATTTCACTCTGTTCATTCATCAATTTTTACAGAATATTCATACCACGGAGAGCTGTAGGATCAATGCAGATTTTGATCAACTATTCACGACAAAAAAACTTTTCACACAAGATGTTTGTCAACAAAGTAGGACTGCCAATTCATGTAGTGGATGGAAATGCAAATTTAGTACAATGTGTGATCGAGCTAGCAACACGAGCTTGCCATCGCCGTTCAGTTAAACTGTGTAAACTTTTTAGAGGCGGTGAAAATGGTTTTTGCTACTTTTGAAATTCTAAAAACATGAACAAGCTTATTGTAATCAGAACTGAGTTCAGTGGAATAGTGACAGTACAGGGCAAGAAACGTGGCGCCGGTATGTTTACATTTTTTGACGATCTTTAATGAATTTTTTTTTACCATCCACATGAAAGCAGTTTGCAATAATTATATCCACTGGTTTTTGTAAGATATTTATCCATCGTTGATATCTTTATGTGTGTGGGGTTTTTTTAATTTAATTTTTGTAATTCTTTGATTTGTTATTGAAAATAAAACACTTGTATGAATTCGTCAGTGTACTCATCTGCAAGTTAAAATTTCAAAACTTCATACTAGCTATTTTTTAATTACGCAGTATTCACATTTGATAATTAAAAATCTAGATAGCTAGATTGCCAATAAGTAATTCATTTAAAATTTCACCAGAAAAGTGAAATTTTTGTCGATATTGTTATAATTTTTTTTTTCAAACGTGAAAGAGCGTAAAGCGAGAAGCACGCGGGGATTTGCTCACAACTCAAAGAAGCCATCTTAGTGCTTTTCTAACTTCTCATTGGACAATCAATTTTAATTGACAAGTGCTATTTTTACCATGCATAACAACATATTTTTCGCATTTTTGCGTATAATAAATTGTTGTCGCATGCATAAAGCTTTGTGTATTTCAATTGATTATATGATTATTTGATCATGAAAAGAAAATAACAGCAAAAAAAAAAAAAAAAAAAATTCGTAGTGAACGGAACAAATGAAAGAATGAATGATTGAATAAAAAGTTCATTTTATTAAATCGGAGCTCCGCTATTAGGTTTACCTAATCTTTATATTAGCTGTCATATTGTATAGTTTTCAAGCCATTTCGGCAAACTTTTCGTGGGGCAATTTAGATTTGCAAACAGAGGACTTTTAGTGCTTTTACAAGAGAAATTGACCTCTGTGACCCAGTTGCGTTACGAAACGTCGCTTTACGCCCTAATACGCATGCTCAGGTCCATTTTTACCGCAAAAATCGAATTCTACATAAAATTTCCTGTATTTTGACATATAAATTGTCTATTTTTCGACAAAATTCGATGGGGCAAATAGCAAGAGAAGATGGAGTTCTTTGCCGTATTTATAACCATCTTTCTTGTGTCGGTGTAGGCAATAGCAGAGGACTTTGTAGCCGGCAATGGCGATTCTTCGCAGTCAAATCGCAAAATTCCGATGTTTACATGCAGTATCAACAAGTAACATCTATAACTTACTTATAATAACTTTTTGTGTTATAACTAATGTCCAAATAAGCTTCGACAGAATTGATATTGATAGTTTGAGCAAATATTCCACAATATGGGGAATAAGTTTGATATGTATGTTTTTTATCGCGAAGATTTTAATAAAGACTATTAAGATTATTATTATTATAGGAATGAGTGGCTGAACCAATAAGCGAATAAATGAATAAATACAAAAGTGAACGAACGAGCAAATGAATAAACGAACGAATGAATGAACGAACGAATGAATAAATGAGTAAATGAATGAACGAATGAATGGGCAAACGAATGAACGAACAAACGAATGTAGGAACGAATGAATGAACGAGCGAATGAATGAATGAACGAATGAATGGATGAATGAATGAATGAATGAATGAATGAATAAATAAATGAATTATTGAATGAATGAATGAATGAACGAACGATCAAATGAATGAGCGAACGAATCAATTATGAACGAATGAACAAACGAATGTAGGAACGAATGAATGAATGAATGAATGAATGAATGAATGAATGAATGAATGAATGAATGAATGAATGAATGAATGAATGAATGAATGAATGAATGAATGAATGAATGAATGAACGAACGATCAAATGAATGAGCGAACGAATCAATTATGAACGAATGAACAAACGAATGAACGAACGAACGAACCAATTGATGAGTGAACGAACGAATGAATAAGAAGCAAAAACCGAGCGAAGGAACAAAGAAATAGAATGATTAATCAATGAATCTATCTATCAGCGAACGAGCACAATATGAACAAACACTAACTTAACAAGAGAAAGCATAATAGAATAGAAAATACATACAACATTAAATGTTACACGAGACAAAAAATGTAATAAGATCCGGTTTAATTACCGGTTTTCTCTTCTCTTAAAATGCTGTACAAACTCGGGTAGTTCAGTATTCAAGTTATAAGTAACAGGCAACCAGTATGGACCACGGGTGAGCTGTTCATCTTCTTCAAGGGTTTTGAATTCTTCGTGTTTTAAACCTGAGAAAATTCAATCAATAGATCAATCAATAGATCAACCAATCAATCAATCAACCAACCAACGAGCGAACCAATTTGTCCACCCACCCACCCATCGAGAAAGCAAGTTCAAATCATCAAAAAATCAGTTTGCATCAATGAACAACATTTTTATTAATTACCTGATCGCTGGCAAAGTGCAGCAAGTTCGTCTTTGCAGTTCAGAATAAAATCAAAAGGATATTGGTTGATCATTTGTCCTCTTTCTTCTAACGTTCTAAAAAAATATAAGAAAGCAAAACTGACAATGACGGAGACAGCATGGTGAAATCCGGCAGTCCCGGGTTTAATTCCAGCTCTGTCCGTCAGGCCATTCATGCTTTGTAAATAAAACAGCCAACTGGTTTGTCTCCATTCATTCATTCCTTTGTTTGTTTGTTAGTTTGTTCGTTCATTTTTTCACTTATCCATTCATTTATTTTTATTAGCAGGTTAGTTAGCAGGACAGCTGGAACATGTCTATAATTAAAGGACTTATACCTGACCTGAAAATAAAACTAAATGACGGTAATGGTAATAATTATAATAATAATAATTTTTTATTTCTTAAAAACGCATTTCTAAAACTCAATACTTTTT